>JAOEHY010037107.1:9433-32631 GCA_025447955.1 Psilopsiagon aurifrons
GCTGGATGCTGAGCCCAATGCAGGAGCAAGCAATGGGGACCTGCAGAGGCAGATTCTGGAGAACCACCCAGAGGGCAGCTGGGGAAAACAAAACCAGCGGGAAAATGAGACTCCAGAAATCCCAGCACATCCCCAGGGGCACAGAGCCATCTGCTGGGAGAGTCCTGGTGCCCCACTCACAGCCCCTGGTGGCTCCCAGGGAATCAAGACACCACCACACAGGCACTCTGCCCTGTTGGCACACGTTGAAAGAGAGCAGAGCAGCTGCAGGCAACCAGCATGAGAGCACCCAGGGCCTCAGGTACCTGAGTGGGAAGGGGGAAGGAAGATGCGAGCGTTAAGAGGCACAGGCACCAGGACACGGAGTACCAAGAATGAGCTCTGGTACAGGCACCAGTGTGAGGCTGAGAAGAGAGCTGCGACTGTGCCAGGGCAGTGGGTGCGCTTCTGCACACTGTGTGCTGGTACTGTGGGCCTGAGGTGCTGGGGAAGGTGGACTCCAGCCCTTACAGGTAGCAAAAGAAGAGAATAAATACAAAATTTCAGAGCAGAGCCCCCCAGGAGGAGGGTACTAAAGGGGGTTCCTTCCTCAGAAGTGGACAGATGGAGGCATCCCACAGCTCTGGAGCTTGTGGCTGCTTCTTGCCCTGCCTCAGCTGAGAAGGTTGCCTTGCTCCTGGGCTTGCGTCAGACTGTCCTTGCGATGCAAGTGGTGGACCCCCATCCTCTTGGGGCTGCGGTGCGGCCGACTGAAGGGAGGCTTGACCCTGCCTTCTCCACTTTCCTCTTGGGCACCTCCTTGGTTGCCCTCCTTGCTTCCCTGGAGCAACATTTCTCTCTCCTCAGCAGGGCTCTCAGGCAAGCCAAGGTCTACATAGTCCTTGTGCTTCTCTGTTGAGGGGCTTCCAGGCTCAGTGGTACCTCCACCACCTTCCTGCAACAGCTTCTGCGTTTCATCCTGGGAGAAATCTGTACCATAGTCTGAGGAGAAATGGCTCCTGCGGGCTCTGGACTCAGTGCTGTCCGTCTCCACACTCGAGTCCCGGCTCACAGTCCAACTGCAGCTCTGTGTAGACTCCTCACCATCCGAATAAACTGAGGCCGCCCTACCCAGCTCCTGCATAGAGCGGCTGAACCTCTTCTGGAGCTCGGGGGCTGTGTCGCGACCAAAAGCCGTGCGGTTCATCAGCACCCGCTCCGAGGTGGGGGGAGCCTTGTCCACAAACATGCGCTGCCAGTTGGCCAGCAGGTCCTCCTCGGAGCTGGTGGAGCTGGCGAAGGCGCTGGGGATCTGGGGGGGGCTGCTGAACGGGCTGCTCTGGGAAGAGCCGTGAGGCCGGGCTGCTTTGGGTGACTGCTGACAGGAGCAGCTGGAGGCCGAACGGCGCCCTTCTGAGGCAGGGCTGCTGGGGAGCGTCTGCTGCCTGTCGCAGCTCTCGTCTTCGCTCTGCACCAGGCTGAGGGAGATGGCCTGGCGTGTAGCATACGTGCAGTTGGGCAGGGGGCTGTTCTTTGGGATCCTTACCTTGTCTTCAGAGAACTCAATCACTTTGCGCCCAGGGTACATCGGATGGGGAGGTGATGGTGTAGGGTATGGGCTTAGCTTCTCAAAGGCAGGCACCTCCTCTGGCGCACTCTCCACACTGCTCTGAGGCTTGCAGCCACCATTCTGCTGTTTTCCTGCATCTTCTCCCTCCTTCCCCATCTGTCCTGCGCTGCTGCAGGCATCAAGAGGGGCTCCACTCATGTCCACGTGCACAAAGACATCCTCAGCCATGGGACAGCTGCCACTGCTAGACTTGGCTGAATTCAGAACCAGAGATTCTGGTTTCTCCAAGACTCTGGCAATGACTGAGGTGGGAACAACATCAGATGGGGCCAATGTGTGGGTTGATTCTTGACAAGGGCCTGTGGACTCCTGAGTGCTGTGCAAATGCTTATTGACCATGTCCTGCAGCTCATAGGGGAGCTATGGAGAAGGAAAAGGGCATTAGAAAGGGGCTGCCATGCAAACCACTCAATTCCAAATAACCTGCCTGCTCCAACCAACCTTCGCATGTACTTTGTACTCCTCATCTTGACCCTAACAGTCACCTACCTTACCCCGAGAAAGGCATCTCTTTCCAAAGCTGACCTGCCCCATGAGCGACTGTCAAGGATCTACCTGTCACACCAGTCATGTTTCTAGGCCATGTTCACAGGCCCCACTGTGCAAAGACAGAAAGACGACCCATGGGCTCAGTCCCTCATGCCTGTGAGCAGAGACAAGGCTCAGCCAGCACATGCTAGGAAGGGGTGTATTGATCTGTGGAAAATCAGCTGGTGGTTGCACTGAAGCGACTCAACAGCCCCCAGTGCTGCGATCCACAGTGCTCCCTGAACACAGTTATTGCAGCTATGCTGCCTTGGCCGCTTGCCCAAAGGGCAGAATCGATGCTTTCCCTTGTTCTCACCAACTCATCCCACTTCCTCGCTCTCCCTGTTTCAGAGAGACAAACATGGGGTTTATTACCAAAGCTGCAGGACTGGGATCTCAGCACTGCTCTTTCTCCTGCAAATAGGCACTACAGCTCTCCACATCGCCTTGCCAGGCTGTCCTCGCTGAGGTCACCACATCCATGCACCACATAAAGTGGAAAGCAGAGCTCTCTCTCAGGGTCTGGCCCATCACGAGGCAGGAGGAAAGGGGGAACAGTGCATGACAACAGCTGGCTGTGAGGCTGTCTGCACAGCTGCTCAGCATCAACCCCTTGCCAGTGAAGCCACGTGGGACACGATGTTCTGAGGGGAGAATGCAAAACTCCAGGGAGGAGAGACAGCTGGGAGAGAGGTCAAGGTTACCCCAGCAGTAACTGATACACTGACCTCAAGAGTGCTAATTTGAGACACAATGGGGGAGGGTGATATACTGGTCACCTGCTAAGTTAAAAAAGACAAGCACATGGTTTTGCTGAGAGGAACTTAAGAAGGGATGGAGACTGGGGGTACGGCAAAGAGAGTGCTGCAGTAGGGACCTGAATGATACTTCCAACTGAAGAAGTGATGCTACTAATGTGGAAGGCCTGAACTCCATCTTTGCGTATCCTGAGGGCAGGATGAGCTGAACATACTCCACGGAGTATGATCTGGTACCAACTTCTCCCACTCAGGCCTAAAAGACACCCTGAATGCTGCCTCCCACGTTTCTCCTCGAAGTAAGAAGTGAAGCCAGGCCAGACTATTGCAGCTCAACTCTGTATCAGGCATGTGGACCTTCCATGTGGCCAGGTGAGGAAGGGAAGAAGACAGAGCAGGGTAAGAGAGAGGTCTGTCCTCCTGCCAGCTCCCATCAGGCACCCAGCAGGCTATCACATTCAAGGTTATTGTGCTTTTTATAACAGCTCCTAGCTGAGCTGTGAAATGGAGCTGGCGTGAAAGAGGAGATGGCAGAGGCTCTGTGCTGCTTCTCAGTGGGAGTGGGAAGAGGAGCCCTCCCCCCCCAGCCTCTATCTGAGGCTGAAGGAGACCAACAGCCCTGCAGAGAAAGCTGAAGCAAGCAAGATGCAGGCAGAACCACGAGTCCTTCTTCCCCACCTCAGCAGGACTGCTACTCACATCAGCAAACTTGTGGTTCCTGAAGTGGGACTTGTTACACTTCAGCAGCTGTACTGCAAGGTTACAGTCCTGTCGATAGCGCTCCTGCAAGAAGGGCACAGGTGTGCAATAGTGTTAGACTGGACCCATCTCTTACCCAAAAATGGACCATCTGATCAGATGCTGCCTGCACAGAAGCTGGAAGAGGTATGTGATGAATCACTCACGAGGACACCTGTCATTCCCTCTTTTCCACACCCCTGTGTATCTTCTTACAACTCCGTCAAGGTGTTCCTTTAAACTCCAGTCCTTGTTCCAGACACATACAGTCAGTGTGTCAACACACTCTCCCTCAGGGGATTTTAATAGTCTCCAAAAGTCCTACCAGATTTGCTATCCCATCCCAAAGCTCTCAACCATGCCTGAAGACGCTGCCCTCTTGCAAACAGACAGACTGGAGGGAGTTGAGAGCAGTTACTAGAAACAAGCAGCAAAACCAGGAACTTCTCTATTAATGGTGTAGGAAAAGCATCAAATTCAAATTCCTCTCAGCACTTGAGTAAAAGACCCCTCTCTGCTGGTACAGCTTGGACTCAGGTCAAACTAAACTCAAAAGAGCCAATACATCAAACTTGAAGATCAGTTCTTCCTTGCTCAACCCCTCAGACCTTCTTGTGTTTGTCCCTACTGCTGTGCGCAGCTTCTAAACTTTCATACATACTGAAGTCATTCATGTGCTTCTTTACACTAACAACTTTCTACAAGAAGAAAAGCCCACACCTCACATACTTTCATAGCCATTTGCAGACCGACACTTACATTGAGTTCCTCCAGTTTATTGATGGTGGTTTTGGCATCAAGCAATTTATTAGTGAGCTCTACAATCTCCCAGTCCAGCGTCTTGCGGTCCATCTCTGCCTTTTTAATCTGGGATGCAAGAACACCAGATGTAAATCCCCCCAGAAGAGAAGCACTTGGCTTCACCACCCACATCTACCCAAGCATAGCACAATGACATGCTCAGCTGGGGCACAAAAACTTCCAAACAGACAGACAAGGGGGACAGCTACAGAGAACAGGTTGAGTTCGAACGTCCCTAACACAGTATCTCTTCCTACAGGACAACCATGTTTCCTCTCTGTCCTGGTTCACATGGTGCCTGGTGGAAAGCTAGTGGTTTTGAACAATCAATCCCATCCTGTCATTGGCAGCAAAGACCTCTGAGCTTGTGATACCCAGCCCTCTTCTCTGGGGCAACAGAACAAGAACACTGCCCATAAAGATTCAGCAGTCAGTGCTGAATTGACAAAATGGGTTTTGGCAGGGTGAGGGCATCATCTTTAAAGGGCTTAAGCCTTGCTCTAGTAAGAAAAAGGACCTTTATAGCTTCATCTAGAGGTCAGTTGATGCCCTCCCTAAAGCAGACAATCTTGCCTCTTTACAGACCCTAACAGTTGAGATCTAGGGCTGACAGAGACCCAGATGTAATAGCAGAGAGGGGTAACAGCTCAGAACAACCAAGCCATTTCCTTCTCAAGAAGTTCCTCCAACACTGCCCAAGGGTGCTGGAGGCTGCAACAATCGGGGCCCAGCTGTGCATCAAAGTGCAGCACAGCAACACACAAGGGGGTCAGGTAGGACAATTCTTTTCACATATACAGTCTCTTCAGAGAGACTCAAGAATATAAACTCAAGAAATTCAAGTGCTAGAACCAAAGAAATCTCATCCTGGGATACAGGGAGGCAATCAGCATCCCAGCTGTTCAACTTGCCTGCTCACAGCTGGGAAGCGGAAGGAAAGGGAGCAAACAAGGCCCATAGCCATCTGTATCATGTGCAGTGCCACAGCTTATGGGCACCACTTCCCAACACGCCATGCTCCAGCTGGCTCAAAGTCAAACGCTCTTCAGATGGAGCACTGCAAGCTGGAACGTGCTGCATCTGTGGGCAGCTGCTGGATACCAGGTGAGCCCTTGGCTGGACGAGGGCTGGGGCCCCTCCATCTGGGGTGGTGTTTGTGGGACTGACAATGGAATTAACAGGCTGAAACACGTAAAGAGGAGAAAGAAAAAACACACAAACGAAAAGACGCAACTGCAAAAATCCAGCTTTGGCTGAGAGAGGCCTGAGAGGTGAGTGCGCCCAGCGTGTGCCAACGGCAGCGTGGGGAGGAGAGAGAGAGGGAGGGAGGGAGAGAAAAGAAACAGCCATGAGTGTTATGAATGCACACAACAGACATATAAGCACATTGGTTCTGTTCTGACTGCCCCCGTCCTCCCAGGATGACCACCCCAAGACTAGCTGACGTATCCCTGGCATTTTGAGAGGGACTGAAGCAACATGACGGAATACCATGCAATTATGCGTTGTGGGGAGCCAAAGCTCACATGCATGACCAAGTGGGGACTCGGTAAATGAAGAAAACAGTTCATGACACTAGCAAGAATTGGGAATACAGTCAAGGCCAAAATCTCACCCTTCACCCACTGCCACATCTGCTGAGTAAAGCCAGGGCCCCACACCCCATCTGTTCCTAACACACAGGCCTCTTCTTTCTGTAGTTACTTAATAGGACACTTACCAGGGCATGCAGCTTCTCCTCCAGGTCCTGGTTGGTTCTCTGGGAAGCAGTGTAGCTGTTCTGCAACCTACAGAAACAAGATTGTACGCATGGGAACGGATCTCAGGCACCTACTCAAGTCCTCTCCATAGCTGCCAAGCAAAATGCCAACTCCACAACTACAGAAAAACTGGTACTAAGACAGCCAGGTATATTAGCTATGCCTTACCTCTGCCACATAATGGCCTTCAGGCCCCAAGTTACTGGAGGCAAGATAAGGTTGGCTGGGTGAAAGGACCTTGCAGAGGAGGGTGTAAATGACTTTGGAGGACTCCTCCAAGCTACATCATGTATCAGCATGCAACCAGTGAGTGGCATTGATTTTTAATTGAGATACTTTCCAAGTAAAGTGGTGATGTATTCTTTTGTAGCCATCAAGAGAATGGAGTGTAGAAGAAGCCGTCAGCGGCTCCTTTCACACATGTTGAGTAACCATCCAAGCTGGATCCTGCCTTCCATCCAACAGATGAAGAATTCCCTGTCCCTCACATTGGCAGCATTCCTACACTGTACCCTGGAGGAAGTAATGGCTGCAGAGCCTTTAACTCCCCCACAGTCTAGGAGTGCACCTTTCTGAGGACGCAGCATGGTTTCGATTCACAGAACAGGGTACAGCCTGCTCACACTAGCTGAGCGAGTCCTTGGTGGGAGGGATCTCCCCAGTTCTATGACTCGTTTTCTTTTTCATACCTACGGAATTTGTCCTTGAATTTCTCCAGCTCCTCACGGTTCTGGCCCAGCTCCATCTCCAGGTAGTCCTGACCAGACTCCAGCTCCCTCTCCATCGCCTCCATTTTGTTAGTCACATATGTCAGCCGACGTCGCAGCTCCTCATTCTCATGCTGCAATAGCCTGTGGCACACAGGAACAACATACCACTGAGTGCACTCCACACCAGCACCTCCACCCTGCTGCCTTGCTCTAGGGCCCCAGACCCCACATGGGGGCCCCATGAAGTCAAGAACTGAAGTGGCAGGAGACTCCAGAACATACAGTGAGAGGCGCATCTCTATCAGGAAAGAGAGACTCAAACTCTCTTGGAACAGGGACAAAGAAGCATGTACCAGCTGGCCAGCCATGGTTCCCAGCTCCCTCTCTGGTTACAGTGCTTGAATAAAGCCCACTAGCCAGATGAGCTGCACAGCTCCTGTGTCCTTCAATAATTTATCACAGTCCAGGTTAGAGGAGTTGAAAGCAAAAAGAGTAAACTCATCTCCCCTGAACCTGTTCAAAAGCCCTCACCCCTTAATATATGGTCGAAAGCGGACTCCATACAGCATTAAATCCCAGAAGCAGAGGTGGTGGGGTGCATTTACAGATGTGATCACAGCTGCCAGTCAATCCCATTCCAACACAAACTGCCTCATTCCTCCCCAGCCAGGACATGCTTCGTGGTCAGAATGATTTCCTGTTATTTTTCATTCCTTTGTGCACAGTTGCTTGGAGAAAACCAGAAGAGCACTGCTTGCTTCTCTCTGGTAGTGCAAAGTTACTCCTCACTATGGCTTGGAGCTCAGTGCTAGCAGTTTTCTGTGCCCCACACCACCACTAGTAAAGAGCTCAGCTCTCACCCTCAGTCAGCAGCAGGTTCTGCATACTGCTTCTGGTGGCTTACATTGAAACAAGAAGGGTTAAAAAAGGCAATCCTCTCTCCACTTGTATTAAAGACTTCATCTCCTACTTTCTTTCACACCCACCAACTCTTTTGCCTGCACCTGCACTGAAGATCTCTGTTCCCTCCCTCTCCAGAGGCAGAGATATGCAAGGCAGAGATTGGCAAGGCACAGACTAGAGCTCTGCCCACATGGCCCCAGAAAGGTTGAAGATCTGAGAGGAGCTTGCAGGTCCAGTTAGCTTCACTGTGCAGGTGGCACAGTGAAGGATGTGAGGAATCAGCACCCACACACTTGCAGTATGACAAGCATAAAGGGGGAGCAGGACACTTACTTCATCCTTTCTGCATCCGTCAAGGGTTCCTGCACAGGAAAGAAAACAGGTATGAGATTCAGAGGAGGAGCTGGTGTCTCATATTGTCCTAAAGGGCAGAGTCTTGGTTGCTAGACCCTTACAGGATCTGTACGGAATGCTCAGTTGTTTGATACTAAGACAGACCATGTGTTCTGGTTCAGGGTAGAAAAGCTAGACCAGAAAAAACCACACAAGTTAGGCAACTTTGCTCTCCCACAGTGCAATCACAGCATCTCTTGTAATATCACCACCTTAGCTGGTATTTCAGCTTCCTCCACAACCACAGTTAGTGGGTAGCAGGAATCTAACAGCCCAGAATACACTGATGATTAAATTGTCACGACAGCAATCACAACACCATTGAAGCCTCACAAAAAGAACGAGAATCATTTGGGAGCTGAAAAATGTGCTACCATTTCCACCACCCAGACTGTGCTGTGAAAAGGGTTCCCTTTCTGCAGACCTGAAACCAGCCACTGTAACTATTCTAGGATAGCAGAACAAACACCAAAGGTCAGAAAAAGCTGCGAAATAAATTAATGTTCTGGGCAAGCTCTCCAGAGATTGCTGGAGCAGGGAACATGGGGATACAGGACAGTGACAAGAGCATGCCCCTCAGCTATTCTCACTTCCTTTGCGCTGTGTTAACCTGTGAGATGGCTGCTGCCTGCCAGCACAGCTGGCAGAGATTTCATTAGCATCAGAAGCAAAATATTTTCTGTGCAAGCTCAAGACTGTGACCATTCTTACAAAGCCCAAGCTGCCCATAAGTTATTAATGGTGCTTGGTACTAACAGCACTGCACAAACCCAAAGTGCTGCCATGCTGCAGGTTGTCCATTAAGTGTCACAGCCAGTTCTGGGCAGAGAGGCCCACAACACAGACAGTTGTGGATGAGGTTGTTGAGGTGCTAGCAACATTACAGAAGCAAACCACCCCAGTCCCGGGCTTCAGACATCACGGGGCTGCTTCCTTCATCAGTGCACACTTTAAAAGAATGATCCTTAAAACCTACGTATATCTTTCTATCCCTAAAGGCATAACATCAGTCCATTCTTTTCTCACATCCTGGCCCCATATGGCAATTGGTTAATTAATGCAAAATTACCTAGCAACTGCTGCCTCTGTCCTCACAAAAACATACATAGCAGGTACTAGTGACCAAGCAAAAGGCTCTCACTCTCCCCACTGGCATTACAGACTAAATGAGATTCAGGTGTGGGCTTTGGCTTTTGTGAGATCCCTGTCTGTAAGCCAGTGGCCCTGGTACCTACCTTGTTTAGTGCAAGGCTGAGGGAAGGGGAGGCTTTAGATGGGGCAGGCCCTTCCTCCTGACTCCAGCTTGTTGGAGTGGAGAAGGATCCTTTCTCTGAGTAGTTCGGCTCCACCACACTCTTCTGCCCAAGTTTAGTGCACAGATGGTGTGGCTGCAGTGGCTGTGAACGAGGACTGCTTTCATCCCTTCCGCCCTCTGCGTTGCTTTTCCAAGAAGATGGTGAGAGCTGCTGCCTGGAGGATGTTCCCCCCAGCTCCAGGTCTGCCAGCTGCTTCAGGTCATACTCACACAGATCTACTACCCTCCTCTCTACGGAAAGGAGTTTTCCCTTACTGTCTTTCCTCCCAAGGACAGGTTTCTTTCTTAGTCTGGAAGCTCTCTCAGCCCCCTCAGAACACTTTCTCTGGCATGAAGCCATTCCTAGCTCCTCACATTTAATTTCTGCTTTTCTTCTGCTCTGGCGGGGGGATCTTTCAGCTACACGCTTGGTTTTAACTCCTTGGCCTTCTGGCACAGATCTTCTGGGGAGAAGGGTAAACTTCTGGTCTTGTTCTGCTCCTCTGGTCTCCCGCAGTGAACATAAACGGATGGGACTCAGCACCCGCTGGGTAATCTCATCCAGGAATTTGGAGAACTGCAGTTTTTCCTCTGTGATCTTCTCCCTGCGCTTGACAGAGCCAGCGGCACTGCTGCTGCTGTGCTCCAGTGATTGCTTCTCCTGTTGGCTGAGGCAGAGCTGAGGATCACTGTACTTGCGCGAGCTGTGGCCACGGGAAAGTGTCTCCACTGACTGGGACTTGCGTAAGCTCTCAGGGCAAGGGCCTCCTGTGTTGGTCTGCTTCAGGATTCCTTTGAGAGGCAGGTGGGTAGAGGAGACCTGAAACTTCCTTGGTGTCAGGACTTCAGGAGGCTCTTTAAACATAAGTGAGCGTTCCAGGCTTCTGCTCTTGAAAGAACAAGTGGGATGGTGTCTTTCATCTTCAGGCACCACAACTGTCTCCATGCTACGGCTCACAAATCTACTGTGGTGCCCGTGACTGCGGGTTGGGCACCGCCTCCCACTTCGCTGCCCCATCTTCCCACCATGAGGAAGTGCTGGCGAGACAGTCTGGCTCTTGATGTTCAACTCTGCTTTGCACCCTGTCACTTCCTTCTCACTGCTGGACTCCAGAGACCACGATGAGGAGTTCAGGTTGCAGACCTCAACACCCTCTGCCTGCTTGAGCTGTCCTGCCTTGCTGTAACTAAACCCTCTTTGCTGGTGCAATGGTGTTAAGCCCTTTGCCACCCGGCAAGCCGTTACCTGACTCTGTTCAGCCAAGATCACTCCATCCTGGTCATCCCGGATGATGGGTACCTCATGGCGGATTTCCCGATGCTGTGGGGGTGCCTTGCGGTAAGGCTTCTTTGATGGAGCGGCGCTCGACATCCTTCCAACCTGTGTGGCTCCGAAAGCAGGTTACCTACCAACAGCAGAAAGTGCATAGGGGAGAGAGTCACAGGTGCTCCATTGAACCCTAGAAGTGACCCAGCAGGAATTTGGCTCCCCTGGAGTCCCAGAGCTGGTCCCCATGCAGAGTGCTAATAGAGCAAGGAAAGGATGTGGCTGCAATCCTTGAGCAGGAGCTGCAGGAGAGGGAGCAAAGTAAGAGGTAGCTGTGTCCTTCTCCCAAACAGTGATAGCAGAGGACTGGCACATCCTCTCCCCCCTCTACACACGCAGTTTGTATGTATCTGGATTATATATAGCAAACAAGAACAGACCTCACAGCAGCATATTGATTAGGCTCTTTAGGAAAGGCCTTTTCCAATATGGAAACTGCAAGCCTTTACAGGCAGCAGTGACAGCTGGAGCACTCGTTATTGATCTTGTTCTGTCACTGTCAGCAGTGACTATGTGGGAGGAGACTCCAACCATTAAAGAGCCCAAACCCAGAAGTTTTTGGCTTACACTGGAACCCCGATGGAGCAAACCACAGGAGGCTTGTCAGAAGGAGGTACTATACCATTACAACTGCTCACTGTCAGAAAAGACAAAGACCACCCCCCAGTCATAGGTGGCATCGAATTAGGATGGCAATGCCCTTGATGTTGGTAACTAAAGCCGGATTTTGCAACATGCATCAGTACCACTAGTGGAAAGACCAAATTAGTCCCTTTACCCCAGTCATGCCGGACACGGAGCTGACGCAGCAGCTGTAGCAGTACAAGAGCAAAAAAACAGGGTAGAGGGAAAGCAGCTATCTTGTACACATGGAAGAACCTCCTTCCTTTCCATGCTGGGACTGCAGTGGAGGGCAGGAGGACCTACCCCCAAGCAGGCAAGACTTCAACCACCCCATTGTACACAAGACAAGAAGTCTTGGAGCTGCCAAGCAGTCCTTGCAGAGCCCAGTACCAGATATTCCCTGGTGACAACATATAGTTCATACTTCCCCTGTATTTGAGGTAAGCACCTGCTTCTCATTCCCCTTTCACTTGCTGGATCCTAACACTGATCAAGCCTAGCATTTCTGCAATTCTCACTTGACCTGCAGCACTTCAGAGTGCTCATATCAACTCACATCACCCTCTCCCTGCTTCTACAGGCAGGGCCATTCACATACCTTCAAGACAGTTCAGTCAATGGATACCACTGGGCCAGTAACCTAACAGATTTCACTTGCTTTGTGTTTTGGCCAGTGGAGTTTTACATGTTAAGTGTCTCAATGGAGCCTCAAGAATTCTCTCCAATTCTTACCCCTCTTGCATATCTGCATCTTCTTGACACTTAGACTAAGTCCTCTGGGAGGACTGTCACATGTGAGGTGTTTGCACCAAGCACAGTGGCTCCAAGCCACAGCAGGCTTTACACTTACACTTTGCAAGCTGGCCTCCACTACACTACAAACATAAGCTCACAGAAGATTTTCACACCTTTCCAGAGTCAGGAACAACTTCCTAGCACTGACAGGTAAATTTTTCCACCACCAAAATGCTGGAAGTCATTTCTTCAAGGTCCCATCTCCTAAAAAGACTCAAAAAGTGAACAGATCTCTAATACCTCAGAAAAATCACATTCAACATACTGAATGGACATTCTACTGTGTCCCCAAGCAAAACAGATGGGTCTGACTTGTCAGGAATGCTGAAATTCTGAGCAGAAGCAGGTTTGTCAACACTATCAAATAGGAGATCTAGGGGACTCTTCTGTCAGTTCCTTCCAGGCTAAGGACAGCAGATGCACATAGAGATATCCCAAGCTGAAATCACAATCACATCTCCAGCCTACGAGGACCTGAGCACTTACCAGCCTGGGCTCAAATTCAAAGCCTCATGAAGCAGGGACACTCACTCAAGATACCCTGAAGAAGAGAAACGAATAGTTTAGCATACAGCAAAGCAGCTGGTTTGAAATCTCACCCCACAAATATGTTAGAAACAGGAAATGTATACAACCAAGAACAACTGTATGACAAATGTCACTCCAGGTACCTGCATCAGACCTTCTGAAAGTAAATGAAATCAGCTGAGCCACATAGCTCAGCAAGAGCTGGAAAGGCACCTGGCAGGGACATGTCCAAGGCACTTGGGCAACTGGGACCACACAAACCCAAAATTCATGAAGCAACAGCTTCAAGGAAACCTTGGTTCCAGTAAGGACCAAAGTTCCCATGAAATGGGACCCTCCCAGCTAATCTTCCTTGCTACTATAGATGCTAACTGTGAAGGCTTCAGCACAGAAATTTGCTAATGTTAACCATTACCTCACACATTCTTTTAAGTCAGTGTTTCTCACCTACAAATGAGCTGCAATTACCAGGCTCTTGTTTGAGCCAAAACATTATGTCCTTGTGCCTACAGCTGTGATAACCCACACCTCCACTAGAGAGGAAGACAAGCTACTCTGACTTCCAGAAGTAGTATGCCAGGTCTACCTTATTGCTAACAAGGCTCTCTAAAATGTGTCCAGCCTACCAGGGATATATAACACAAGTTCAGAAACAACATTCCTGTCTGATTTAAAGCTCAAGGTACTGTCCTGATTTTGACTGGGATAGAGTGAATCTTCTTAGTAGCTATGCTTTGGATTTAGGATGAGAATAACGTTGATAACACACCGATGTTTCAGTTGTTGCCAAGTACCACTTTCCCTGGTCAGGGACTTTTCAGCTTCTTGCACTACCCCATCACTGAGTAAGCTGCGGGGCACAGGAAGTTGGGAGGTGACCCAACCAAGACAGCTGACCCCAACTGGCCAAAGAGATATTCCATACCATGATGTCATGCTTAGTATATAAACTAGGGGGAAAGCTGGCTAAGGACCACTGCTCAGAACTGGCCAGGCATTGGTCAGTGTGTGGTGAGCAACTGCATTATGCATCACTTGTTTTTGTATAGTGGGGAGTGAGTGAGCAGCTGTGTCATGCTTAGCTGCTGGCTGGGGTTAAACCATGACAGGCACCCATCACTACAAGAAGAGGGCTGGGTTGATCTGGGAGCCAGCTGTAAGAGCATAGCTCTGTGTCCATCAAGCTTGCCACTAGCAGGAGAGAGACTGCAGTGGAACCCTCCTTTCTCCCCTGATGAGCTTCTGCTGCTGTGCTGCTTTCTCCCTTGTCAATGACACCAAGCCCTGGCAGGGCACAGGATGTGAGGCAGTTGTACACACACAGGGAGAACCAGACTGAAGCTGAATAGAACAGGCAAGCAACCAGGATCACGCAAGCTCAAGCTCTGCCAAAACAAACTAAAGAGGTGCTCTAGTGCTGGCCCTGCCCCAACAAGCTGTCTGGCCCCTTTCCTTACTACAGTGCTATAGTCGGGTCTCAACTAGCACAGGAATAAAAACAGCTTCACAAGAGCACAACAGGGGAAGAAAGGAAAGAGAGGGAGAACACAGACCTCCAGAAAGGACCAGGTCAGCATAGTTTGAATCTGCTTTTCCACCAACTCCCAGCAGGAACTGGCTTAGCATCAGCAACACGGGCTGGCAGGCAAGCAAAGGCTTCCAGGAACAGCTGCACCCATGGGTCCACACATGTTCCTATTGCAGTGGGGCTCAGAATGAACATGCCAAGGGCCTCCCTGTCTCTTAGCACACAGTTCCCTCAGGCCCAAACAGGACTGTCCTGCTTCCTACCCCAGAGCCAGCAACTATGCCATCCTCCATCTCATCCCCACCTACCTGGACAAGATACTGGGATTCAAAACCTATCCTCACAAACCAAAAATTTCCAGAGACACTTAAATAGTCACAGTGCCTCCAGACAACTTTCCCCTCAAACAAGGACTTACAGATCCAAAGTGACAACGTGTCCAAACATCTCTGGCCACTTGTTTCTGAATCAGCTTTCCCCTGTCAGCATCCAGCAGCATCTGGCCAACAGCTCCTGAAACATGAGAAAAGAAACTTGGTGTCAGTCACCTATCAGCACAACACACGGAAACTGCCAGGCATGCGTCAAGCAACCCACAGCCAGGTGCCAGGGCAGAAGCTGGCATCAGGGTACTATCTAGTGTCAGGACCCTTTCGTGAAATAAGCTCGTCTTCACCACGTCCCAGAAAAGGGGAAGGTCTTTTAACCACCTCTCCACTAAGCAGGATGCCTGTGCAGACCAGTAACTAACCTCTGAAAGGCAGCTGTTTTTTTCTAGACAGCTGCAGTCACTGCTTCCCACCTGCATTCCTGTACACCACCAGGAGTCCAGCCTCTGTCATTCTGATCCAGTCATCCAGTTTTGTTCTGCAGTTCCCTGCACTGAACAGCAGTTAAGCCCCCTTGCTTACAATACCTGAACATCCTTTGCTACCACAAAGATAATTCCAAGATGGCTCAATTCACCACACCTCTGTTCAGAGAAAAGAAGGCAGTCTCTTCAGAACAAATTGGTGCTCCAAAGCAGAAATGGATACAGGTAATAACCACAAATAGAAGGCAGCATGAATGCTGCTCATCACACTATTCACAAGCCTCTCTCTGAAGGAGCTTGCAGTCAAGTCCATCCCTGGAGAAACTCAGCTTTAGCCTGGAGCTACAGCAGGCAGTAGCTCTTCAGCTATCCTAATTAGCACTGTAACACAAGAGGAAACTTAACCTCCTGGTTCCTTTTATCTGCCTTTTCCATCTCTCATCAGTAATGTTCCCTAACATTTACAGTCTTCTTTCTAGCAGGCTACTGTCTGCAGTAACTCCAGTTCTATTTTCTTCTAGCTACTACCCACTGTAGTTCCAGTCTCATCTCTAAGCTCAGTTACAGCTTCACTGGAACAGCTCACTGAGGGCTACAAGGCTTGGACTCACACTGATCAGCACCAGCAATAGTCACATCTTCCAGGCAAACAGACAGGAACGCACAAAGGGTCAGAAGACTGCAGTGGAAACCTTTGCTTTGTCAGTGCAAAAAGCTGAGGATTCCTCTATCCCCTCACAAATACAAAACACTCACAACCTCCTCACAGTGAGGGAGTGCAGCAACAGTGACTGAGCGCACCTGCACAGGGAGTATCCAAGCCTAATGCTAGCTGTTTTTACCAGAAAGCATCCCTCAGTGTAAAATTCACCTGAGAGCAGCTATGTTCTCTATGTGATATGAGAAAAGCAAAACCTTTACCACACACTAGGAACAGATGCGACCTATCACAGAATTGCTTAAAACTGTTCTGCACAGGGCCCACAGAACTGACAGCCACTTGGCATGCATGCAAAATCCCAACACAACTTGTCAGCATCACTCTGTCTCCAGTTACAAGAAAGAGGTCCACAGCAAATAAAAAAGGTACAAAAAGAAACCCTTTGGGAAAAGGGAAAGCACCAAAGAAAAAAAAGCAACATCTGTAGACACCCACTGCCTTCCTGATACTTGGCAAGTCCCTTAAGCCTTGAGGTTCTAAGATGCACACTTCGAACCAGGTTTCTGCCTGCTTGCTGTTACAGAAGCTGAACATTCCCTGCAAAGAGACAGAGGACTTGCAGAGTTTTCCTCACCATCACCTTCTCCTGCACCGCCTTTTCTGACCTTACAGAACAGCCTACTTACCAGTGTTCAGGGTCAGCAATCTCCCTCAGCAGATATATGGTGACTATGTTCATAGAATCATAGAACAGTCAGGGTTGGAAAGGACCTTAAGATCATCTAGTTCCAACCCCCCTGCCATGGGCAGGGACACCTCACACTAAACCATGCCACCCAAGACTATGTCCAACAGAGAATGTTTCTTATTTCAGCCACTGAGCCATCTTTCCGGCCTTTTCTTCTTAAAAGCAGCATTTCTTTAATCTTGCATTTTATTCAGAAAGATAAATTTTTATGACAGTAAAATACATAACACAATCACAGTTACATATGTTTCTAATGCAACACTACAGAAAGATTCACTGGCTATCAGCACACTCAAAAAAATTCCAAATGCAATACCCACATGTAAATAAAATGCTGCTATTGGTCTGTGCCAGGTATCTGATCATCACAGCTAACCCAGAATTTTCACTCTGTGTGGGCCAACCTATACTCTGAATGCATACGCAACACAGGACATTGGCACATCCTGCTTTGGGGGGCAACAACATCTTTCCACTAGCATCACGTGAAGCAAAAGCAAGAGAAGCTTGACCAGTTGCCTTCCTGTGCTTATGGACAGAGGCAATCTCAGCCACCGCATCTCAAGCAAGGTTAAGTGAGAAGCTGTAAACCTCATCAAACCTAATCAGCAAGATGGATGATGCAATAAGTGCATCAAGAGGTCCTGTCCAGGACAGCCAAACAAGCTGTGCCAAGTTAAAAGTAGCACCTGTAGACTGCTGGTGCCAAGTACAATGTTAATGGATTGCAGGGTTATTAAAAGACACTCTAACATTTAATGAGAGACATATTTTCATTCAGAGAAGGTATCTCAATTAGAAGTATGTTCAGATCAATTCTGTTGCAGGCTACTTTGAAGCTCATTTTAAGATAAAAGGATGACAGCTCCTAGTGCAGACACATCTCGCTTCTGCTTGTATGTTAACACTCACGATTCAGATTTGAATAACAGCATTACAGTGACTCTTGGACTAAAACTGAGTTTCAGGAGGATTATTGCTTATTCCTGCTTTTCCATACCAATTAACAGTGACTATTAGAGAGCAACCTCTGCTCCCTGCATGTGAACAATTCCAAGAGCTATCAAGAAAAAGGGATCAGGCTAGCTGCTGAACAACAGTCCATGTAACAAGCCCTACTTAACAGCTAACGTATTTCCAAAGAAAATGAAATCCCTAGACTCTACAGTCTTACATAGTTCTTGTTGAATGTAAATACCACTGGACATATCCTGTGTCTTTCATACCTACTACACTCTGCAGAAATCTGTCAAAAGTAATCAGAATTGTACTTGGCTTACAGTCCCACTCCCTCCTCCCACAGCACAAAGATCCCATCTCCCTAATTAAGCTGCACTCCATATCCTTCAGTATGCATTTTATTATCTATACTCTTTGCTGTGTTAGCAGCTTAGCTTCTCTAGCCCTTTCATAAAAGCCAGGATACAGCAGCACTGCCAAAGAAACACTAACATTACTAACATGTAACTGGAATAGAACACAACAGCTGATTGACTTCTGAACAGGAACAGGGCAGGAAGCAAAGGACCCGAATCCAATCCCCAAAAGGAATGTTAATGGAGAATAAAAATACCCAGGGGAGATTTTGAGCAGGAAATGAGCACTAGCTTTCTAATGCATGTAAAGCATAGAACCACCTTTAATGGCTACATCTGTAACTGCACAAGAACTAGTGCAGCAGAAGGTCATTTGCCAAGTTAGCTTTAGGACCGACAGCTACACAGGGGGCTAATGACAACTCCTCATCCAGAAACGCTGACACACCAGAAGCCTGTTTAGTTTGTTCAGTGATCCTTTCAACTCTCACAAGATGGTTTAGGCTACAAACTTCCAGAGCCTCTTCATCTTTGCACCATGTGTTTCCTGTCCTACCCCCCCTCTGTCTTCTTACCTGTGTTTTTGTAAGATCTTCCATGGGAAGACTTTTGAATTACATTCCTCAGATATTGAAAGAGAAGTGTGCCAGGCCATTAGCAAACAGCTCATGGAGATTCAGAGAATTCTAAAAAGTTCCTAAAAACTCTCCTAAACCCATCTGGGCCCTGCTAGAAAAAAAAAATTCCTCATCCTCTAACAATATCCATCTGGCAAAAAACCGGTAGATAACATAAAGGACATTTGGGAGTCATGGCTTTAAACTCGGCTCAAACGCAAGCTTGGGAACAGCTACAGCAAGCAAACATTTTAAGAGAAGTGAAGGAGGGAGATTTCTACGGGAAATCAATATGTAACAATCCCCAGACCTCTGTCAGCTCTTGTGCTGTGTAGAAGGGGAAAAAAAAGGGGGTGGGTGGAAATCATACATTACCTTCCTACAGCATAAAATCAGAAAGTATTTAGGACAAGGCAGAAACAGCTTAAATTCTTTGGCCACTGAGAAGTGGACTCATAACCCCAAGTAGTCCCTAAGTCTCATGCAACCGTAGCAACTAATATCAGCAGCCCTCTGTTTCAGCTGCTGGTTTCACAAATCCCGGAAAACTGCAGCCTCCAGCTCCTTAGAGCCAGGGACTGAATGTCACTGAGCCATCCCTGTTAGCAGAGAATATAGCAAAGCTAGAGAATGCTTCATTGCTGTAACCTATGTACTTGCCTCAATACACTCTCCAAAACACCCCGTCTGTCTGAGTCACAGCAATGCACAGATGGCTAACACACTATGTAGTATCTACACAGCCGGACAATGGAGCAGGGCGCATTATTTACACTATTTACAGAAGACAGATGGACAAGTTGTTGCAGTGACCCAGCCTTCAGAGCATCTGCAATGTTGAAGAGGAATTAAATCCAGCCCTGATGCTTGCAGGTGCTGGCAAAAGCAAATTTCAATAAATGAAATGGCTGTTTACAGCAGCCAGCTTTATTCTGAAATGCTATCAGTACGACCACACTTGGGAAGTAATTCACAGGCCAGTTTTGTTCCCAGAGCCTTCACCAGCAAGAGGAAAACACAAGATGTATTGACTAGAGATTTATTCTTTTGAACAAGAGAAGTGACATCTGCAGTACTAGTAACTTCCCCCTTTGCCATGGGTTTTGTATGTAAGTAAGTCACCATTCATACTGAAACACGTACTGGGGGGAGACAGGGACTGGGAAACAGCCACAAAATTAGGTGAAATTTCCTTAAAGCTCTACCTAGCTGCAGAAAAGTGCAGCACAACCCTGCTCTGCCAGCTGAACCTTTTGAAACATTAA
Organism: Psilopsiagon aurifrons; assembly: GCA_025447955.1. Lineage (NCBI taxonomy): Eukaryota > Metazoa > Chordata > Aves > Psittaciformes > Psittacidae > Psilopsiagon > Psilopsiagon aurifrons. The sequence continues at coordinate 29,151 of JAOEHY010037107.1, forward strand.
ACATTTGTGAAAGTTTTGAGATGCTGCTTTTGCTGCATAACAGCGTGCTAACCAGGTCTGAAGGCTCTTTTACAGGCAGCCTGAGGAGGAACTTTAAAATAACACTTCAGGAGTCTCACATCTGTTCTAGACAAGAAAAAGCCTAATTTAGAAGGAGGAGCAATCTACTTTAATCAAACACTATGGCTATGAAGGACCAAGCTGTACAAAGGCTTGCAATGATCAGTTCACCCATCCTCCACCAACATGCACCACAACAGGCTCTTTCATTCCACAATCACATGGCTGCAGCCAAACATGACATACTGTTCAGCAAGTAATAAAAAGGATCAGATTTTTCCCCAAGGTCTTGTCTACATACACATGGTACTAAATTAAATTGACTTAGAAAATAATGTAAAGCAGTATAATGCTCCTGGGTAAATGTTCTTAATTCAGTTTAAGAGCACTTTACATTGAATCAACTTTAGTTAAATAGATAGATACAAGACACAAACTAAATTAAGGATGCCTATACTAGAATGCTGCACTAATATAATCACAGCTGTTTCTAACCTGATTAAGTTAAATCAACTCCCCTGCAATGGCAAAATCCTTACCAGTATTAAGTTAACCCTTTTTTTCCCTTTTCTGCTTCCAAAAAGTGTTTTGCTTGGTTTTGTGTTTTGTTTAGTTTTCTCCTCCTAGAATACCCAGTATGACATCTCTCTCAGGATCAGTGTAAGCTAACCACACTACACAACATGTATTAAGGTATTAAAGGTATTGGCATTTGAACCTTGTGCCAACTAAACATCATCATAGTGCTCAGACCAGCATAACATTTTCTCCACTCTCCCCAAGCAAAAGTGGAAGGGTGAACACAGATTCTTGCACCGTATTCTGCTTTCCATACACCCACACAGCTTTTGCTTGCTGATGTCCAACATACCTGGAGCAGTTCAGACACTGGGAAAGCAATGTTTCCCACTTGCTCATTCCTAAGGGTATGGCTCACCAACAGCTTATCTGAGACAACTGGAGGGTGGAGTTAGAGCATGTTATCTAACTGCCCCCAGGCATGGTCTTACTATTGCCCCTCTTCCACCAAAATATGAAGTTCTCTTGCTAACTGCAGATTAAGCACATACACAAGTCTGAGGTCACAGACTTAACATGCTACAAATTCACACCCTAGAATCACCCCTCACCTCCTCAGTTCCCACACCATTTCCCTTTGAAACATATTTGTCAAAATTAAATTCCAGCAATTCCAAAATTACCATGTTTTTTTTTCTTGTTCTTCTCTCAAAACACACCTGAACTGCTTCTCCTGACTGTCAAGGCTTAATTTATCTCCATTCTTCTGGTACTCAGCTCACTGCAACTTCCTCACATTCAGCCCATCAACACAACCATCACCGCCTCCTCACTGCCCCCTTCTACTGCCATTTTTGAGCTACCATATACAGAATTAGCTTCCTCTTCAGTACAAGTTTTCCATGTTCACCATGCGAAGAAAATAGCAAGAATCCTCTGAGTGCCCCTTGAAGAGAACTAAATCCCTCATTGGCCTTCAGAAACTAAATTTTGCCACAACTCTGAACAAGGCAGTGAGCTGTCACCTCTGCCGAGTACCAGCAGCAACTAGGAAATCAACCAGAGTTGTAAGTCTGTTTAATTTATTACTTTTGAAAGAGCTATTTTGAAGCCCTCATCTCATGGCAACACAGACTGTAGGTACACACAACAGTTCCGTTGCTAAGGGAAGCACACTGACACATTTTCTGTTTTACGAGATGTAAATTTCAACTCCCAAAAGGCTGCAGGCACATTTTCACAACAAACTGTTTGGTCTTGAGTTTCAGATTCACGTTGGTAGCTTCTACCAATTATAAGGTTATGCTGTCCCAAACCAACTCTAGAATTCATGTTCACCATAAACACATGCAATGCCAAAGGCACAAACAATTTATATTCCGCAAGTAAAGAAATTGAGGCACTAGTAGGAAGAAAAAAAAAAAAAAAGCTTTGTAAACTGTTACGGCATGAAATTCCATGTTAAAGGAAAACAGCCTCAGCTGTCACAAGAAAGGAACGGCAGGAAAATTCAGCAAGGCACCCTTATTTCTTCCACCTAAACCAAGAGTGAGCTGGGATAGAAAAGAAGGAAAGTGTGCATGAGCTAAACACCTACCTGACAGTAATTGAGTTGAATAGCCTGCAATTCTTTGTTACAAATAACACAGCAACCCTGATCCAGTAGTAGGAGAACAATATTTGTACTATACTCAATTCTCTCTGCTGCTGGGGTTTAATCCCAGCAAGAATTGTTTTGGTTTAATTAGTTTTTCCCTAGCAGATGGTCAGATGTGAGAGGCAGAGAATGGTACAGGCTTAACTGTTGGGTGATTGTGCAGCTGCATCTGTAGCTGAACAGTTAAGCATGTCCAGGAGTCCAGCTGTAGCTTGCACGACACAGTCCGTCTCTGCCATTAGCCAAATGTCAGCTTCCTCTTTTTCCAGATTATATATCAGTCAGAGGCACTACCCTAAGGCAGGCAAACAACTAATATGCAGTCTCACCACTATTCCCTTTTTCAGACGAAACCCTTGAATCTTAATCAACTGGAAGTCCCTCTTTCTTTGGTGACAGAAGCACATTCAGAAGCATTGCCATGGAAACTTGAGATATCTTCTGTGCTACTCATCAACGAAGAACTTCAAGCGCAGAAATATTTTATGATCTCCATAGCACTGCATACAGATAGCAGTCAGTATAATTAAGTAAAATTACAGGCTCCAGTATTGTGTGAGGGTCATTCTTCAACCAAGCTGCCTGGTCTTCGCTTCACCTACAATGAGCAATAGCTCATAATAAGCTGGCAGGGAAAAGCAGCATAGCACTGAGAGAATCAGTGGTATTACAGGAATACACCTACCCCACCAAAGGGAGAAAAGAGAAATGGGTTCACAGCTTTTTCACAAAGCTATTATATTCTGACATGTACCCTACCCAAAGGTTACGAATGATGTTTTTACTGACTCCTTTGCAAAGAAGGATTTTTACCAGGCACAGATGCCTCCCACTTAACTGAAGTGACAGCTACTACCTACCCTGGAGACCTCATTGAGTATTCCCCATCAGCTCCCACTGAGCCTCTGCACCCAGGCATGACATGGACTGGTATACAAACACACACACACACACACACACACACACACACACACACACACACTGGCAGTAGTCATCAAAACAGGCCACAGAGGCAGAACAAGGAGAGGAGACAGCTTTCAAAAACATGCTTTGGGCCTAGCACATTCAGAGCCTGAGCCAAGGGCAGGAACAGGCACAAAACCTGCCTCAACTCTGTAAACAACAGAGCAGCACGGCTCCTGAAGCAGAATGTAACCCTGGAACATCTCTCCTTTTTGTGGTGTGGCCCTGTAGTTAAACTGCCTCAGTTTGCCTCCTTTGGGTTTTGTTGGTTGTTTGCAGGGG
>JAOEHY010037107.1:32733-46939 GCA_025447955.1 Psilopsiagon aurifrons
GGTGGTGCTGTTGAGGCTTTTCTTAATGATTCTCTTACTCTTCCATTGAACTGCTGAGAGATTTTATTCTGAAAATTCAGTCACAGGAATACAACATGGTTTAATCCAGCTTAGGAAAAACAAACAGATCCACCCACCCATCTTTCACTGGTGACCTGTATAAAGCACGCAACTGGCTATGGCTCTTCTCTCCCCATTCACCTGGGCTCCAGTCAGATTTTTTAACAGCAGGATCCTAACCACAGCAGAGTGGACATACACCTCCACCCCATGCCCTACAGGCTGTACATGAGGAGGCTGCTGTCATCAGCAGACACAGGCTGCACTGCTTGTCTCTCCCATATGCTGTATTGTATATCCTCGGCTCACCTTCTTCCCTTAGAAGGGGATAACCACAGATGCCCCACCTAAGACCAAGCAGGGTTGCTTCAGCTCTTCCCTCAAACACAGCCCCTTCTTGCAGCAGTCAGTGCTCTCACCAGCTGTCACCGGTGGTGTTCTTCAGCTGGAGATAATAATGAGCATAAATTGTCTCAAGGGGATATTGCAGTGAAGGCCCAGCACGTAAGTTTTACCCCAAGGACAGCTTGTCCAGACTAGCACTACATTCCCTGCCCAGCAATGCTCTTGTAAAACTGAAATGCTTCGTCTTTACCACCATTATCCTTTGGGATAGCAAAAGCCTATTAATTATTCCAGGGTTAAGGGAAAACCTTTCCTTTTTCAGCAGCAAAGACAAGCTCTTTACCTCCATGGGGCTTCTCCCTGTAGAAACCCTTATAAGTAAGCCCTATGCAGGTCTTGAGAGAGCAAGCTGGGAATGAGAGCTACATGAGCTGCAAGGGAAGTCACCTATCTTCAAAGGGGCTCTGACTGAGAGCAGAGAATAATCAGCCCCAGATATACTAAAGACAGCAAGCCAGCGTGTCCAGGTACCTTTTTTTTATGGTCAAGTGTCAGACTAAACCTCCCAAAGACCTAGCAGTTCACCACTCATCTAAGGGCAACGACCATGGATGAATGCCAGTATGTAGCCAGGCAGATGTTGCAAAGATAAGGTGTTTGTTCAGCAAGCTGTTCACTATGCCTTCAGCTTCATGCAGCTGCATGAGCTCAGCTCTACGGAGTCTGTGACTCGGGACTAAGGAATGTCTCAACTGGAGAAACACCAAGTCTGCTGCCAGCTCAAGATGCCTCAGTATCAGGCCAATTCCCAGTTTTACTGTCCAGCCGAAGCCCTGCTTTCTGCTCCGGGTCCCACCAGGGGGAGACCTAGCTACTTGGTGAGGGTAACTGCTCTAGCCGGAGAAGCACATCTTTCTATCAGAGGCGTTAGGGAGCGGACACAGAAGCACTCAGATCTGGATTCCTGAAGGCCAGCAGGAAAGCCAAACCAAGAAACCAGTCACTTTCTCTCCATAATATATTAAAACTCACTGACAGGAAATAAAAGGCCAAGAATCAGCCCTCCTTCCTAATTAGCTAATGTCACATCCATTTCACTCCAGCTTCCTTATTCCCTTTCCTGGCAATCAGAAAGGGACATCAGAAGCAGAATCCTGAACAACACCTCCTATCTTGCATGACAAAGCTGAAATGCCCAATTGTTATACACACTTAAACATTCTATCATAATATTCCACATAACCCATTTTCAGACTTTCTTGTATTTTGTTACACTTCATGCTACCACAGGGTATACTGTCCAGTCTGGCACTGCAGAACAGAGGAAGGCAAGTGAAGATTCAGGAAACATACTTCCTTGTTAACACCCAAGCCCTAAAAGTCAGGTATGGAGACAGTGGCAACTAGTTTGAAAGAAAATGCAGAGTTTACATGTAATCAAGAGAGAAGAGAATCCAATGTGAATAATTTCCAACCATTTCACAATGGTAAGAATCTTCTGCAACAACTAATGTTGCCCTAATCACCTATCACTGAGATCCTGCTTCGAAAAGTAATGATGCATATCCTGCAGAGGGTGGCATGAACCAGTCTGGTAAAAGGAGCTTTGCAGCAACTGACCCAGAGACTGTGGCAACAGCTTAAAAGCAAAAACTGCGCTATAAAGCCAGAGTATTTATGAACGCCAATTCTTTCATGCCTGCTACTGTCTAAGGATGGCAGTAGGGAGATCTTCTGCAAGAGACTAACTTTAATATGGAAATGTCTGGCAGCTCACAGAATTTCAGGCTACTAGAAATTGCCAGAAGGGCTATTACAAGTCCCAAAGATCAAAGCAAATTGGGTCATGAAGTGAACAGCCCATGACCTATCCAGCATACAGAACATGCTATACTGTTCTTTCCACAAGCCTTGCCTGTGGTCTGCCCATACTAACACTGCCAAAAGTGACCAAGTTTCCCTGTGTCAGGCTTTCATAAAGAGGACAAGGATGGCTTGTGTGACAGGGGCATAGGAAACAAATGACAGTTTCTCACAGACATCACGTCAAGGATCCCAAAATACTGCATCTGCATCCTGATCTGCCATCCTTCACTAAGCTTCCCATCCTCATCTCTTGAGGTGCCAGTCAGAAAATTAAGCTTTTTCAGAAGATACTGGAGCAATTCAGCTGCAGCATATACATGTAAGAACATTTACGCACCAACTGGGGCAAGCACTCCTGCCCAGGTTAAGTCCCAGAGCCATTCCATCTCCAAGCAGACATCTCATGCACAGTTTGTACTGAGCAGACCTTGATGGCATGAGCCACTCAATCATCTACTGATTGCCAGGAGCACAGAGGCTGCAGGGGGGGATGAGCCAACCTTAATTGGCTTTATCGGTGTAAATTAAACCCTACAACACACCCAAGCAAACAGCCAGTTCCTTTGGAGAAACAGGCATGACTTATTTTGCTGCAGCTATAAAGGAAACATTGCTGCTAGGACATGCCCCTGGAGTGACTGTGCCGCTTAGCTCTCCCGCTGCATTCCTGGGGTTGTTTAGCATGGACTCAGCTCCAGTCCTTCCACAAGCAAGAAGTCTGAACCCTGAATGCCATCTGCAAACACAGCCAGACCCCGCCTCCTGCATGCCTGCAGGCCACCAGGTGTGGCCAAGAATGGCACAAGCTACACGCTAAACACACCTTTGATGTGGAGCTGAAAGCATGTAGCTAGAGGGCATGAACAGCACGCCGCCCGCCGCTCTGCTGACTCCCAGTGCAGGAATGTGGCTGCAACCACAGGCCAAGGAAGGCAAACACATTGCATTCCTCACCAGGCAGTGAAGGAAAACAAGCAGCAAGCCCACACACCCAACACACTGACACTCGCCATGCACCTCACACATGATAGCCCTGCCACTGCCAGGACCCCAACAACAGCGTCAGCCTCAAATTCATTTGTGGGAGAGTCCTTGAGCTGTTCAGGCAACTTCTTGAGCCATGGGGCAAGAGAAACAGAACAAGGCAGGAGAGTTATCAACTGGGAATGCAAGTCATGGGCACGAGGAGAGCTGCCATCAAGTTCCTGTTCACAGTCCAGGACAGGAACAGCTCTGTGCAGTAGCCTGGGAAGGGAATTTCCCTGACTCTTCCTGTAAGACAAGGAGCAAAGATAACACTGAGACTTGTTGAGCTGAGGGAGCAGAACAGAATAAGAAGTGGACGTCAGGAATTAGAGATGCTTAGAAGGATCCAGGCCTTTTTTTCATCCCTAGAAAACCACTCTACCTTAAGTCAAGCAGCTTCTCTGAGACGCAGGCACTTCCTTATTACCCAAAAATCATTGTGCACCAACACAGATCTGATCTTTGCTATACATTATTTTCCCCTTACAGCACTTACACCTGGTCTCTTATGTGATCAAGAGAATAGAGACTCGATGTACAAAAACCCCAGACATCAGGTAACCTCTCATCTCAGAACCAAGCTGTTCTAGAGTCACAGATGCTATGGTCTAGGCAGAAGAAAAACACTGCTCCTCCTTCATGCGGCCTCCTGCAAATCCCAAAGCTTTCCAGAGAACTCACAGTGCCCAAACATGAAGTTATTCGGAAGGTAAAATGATGAAGATGCATCAGGAGGTGAAGCCATCAGCAGCATTCTCAAGACCTCGAAAGGAATGCTGTACTGCGAACCCCCACATTCTGCATCTGCACACACTGTGTAAAACAACTAAATATCAACCCCCCCCTACAACCCCACTGCCCAGTGGTAAAGGCCAACTGTGAGACTTAATAGCCAGTGTTCTTTCAGCACCAAGCACGAAAGCCAACACTGTCACAAGTGCTGTAGCAAGAATATATCCCACTAGAATGTACCCCAATATTCAAAAGGCTGCCAAAAAAAAAGAGTGTCTATCTGCTCTGCTTCACAGAGCAGGTTCTGAACTTCTGGATGTCAGAAAGGAGCAGGATTTGACGAGGCAAAAACGACAGGAACAGTTTAACATAAATAGATATAGTAGAACACATATTCTCTTCTACTTTCCAAGAAGGAAAGAGAACATACACAGAGGGAGATCTACGCTATCACTGCACAAAACAGTGTCAGCAAATTCAAAGAGGACCAATGAAGGGCTGAAACACTGTAATCTCCGGGGAACTTGGAAGAAGAAAGGTTAGTGTAGCCACAAGCTCCAGAAACATGCCAATGCATCCAGCAAGCTGCTGGAGCAGAGATGGTTTCCAAGGCTATGACCCAGCTTCTCCAGACCCCACGTGTATTTCATGGCCCTCACCAAGGGGAAGGGTCTGGTATTAGGCTACAAGAACAGACCAGATGAGGTCCAGTAAAGTTTCCCAAACCCATCAAAATGCAAGGCCTCAAAGCCACCTACTCCCTTCTAAGGCAGTAAGGTTAAGCTGCTCCAGTACTCAGAAGAAAGCAGCATGAAAGGCCAGATTTACCAATAGATTTATACCCAAAGATATAAATAGAAGCCTGGCAGGATTTACAAAATCACGATCAGGTGTCTAAATCATCGCATGCAGGAGAAAGGGCTCCTCCACTTCTAACCACTCCATACCTCTCCAAACCCAGACACCACAAGAAAACACATTTCAGGGAGGATGGAAGCCCTGCTGCTCTACAGGTTGCCAAGGGCCATCTCTGTGTAATCCACTTTGATGGTGACAGGACTCAAACCCCAAACATCCGCAAGTATCAACACTGCAACCTGCAATGACTGCAGCTCTCACAGAATGTAGGTCTGCCTGTTCCCCAGAACAGGAGCTGCCTCTTCAGCCTCTGCTCTCCCTTCCCCCACTACATCTTTTTTTTTCATAGGCTTAATACTGTTTCAAGGTACAACCCGCATCCTGCCACCGGTGGGCGGGTGAGTGGGGGAAAGGGGCCCTTTATAATTGTAGTGTTGCAATCTGCCAGCCCGGCCAGGCGGCCTGTTCCCGCCTGCACTGTATTAAATACCTTATAACTGATTACACCCCCATGGGGCATGATTAGCAGTCTTCAGAGAACAAAGTCTACTTTCATAAGAATAAGAACAGACACGTACTGCTAACCTACTACACAGCTGGGCAGGTGAGGAAACGGAGAAAAAAAGGAGGGGGGTGAGGGGGGGAAAGTTAACTGTATTGCTAACTCTTCTTTCCTTCCCTTCTCTATCCCAGCACCTCTGAGCTGAGATTTCCACTGCCCTGAATTGTTTCCTTCAGACCTACCCCAGAAGATTTGAGTAATGCAAGCTCACAAACTACTGCCAGTGGAAGTCAGGCAAACTCCTAACCTGGAGAGGTAAGGCCTTGAGGAAAGCAGATTGAGCTCTTCTCTGGGTGACAGCAATTCCTTCACACTAGTTCCCAGAAAAAGGGTGAATTCCAACAGCAGCATCAAAAACAAGGAGGAGGGAAAGCTCAAAATACAATCACATACCCACACCCCTCTCTAACCTCTGTATATATCTGGAAAGCCCATGTAAGTAACAGCAAAACATCTCATTCCATCTGGAGGTTACAGCTCACCAGAATCAGGTAATTATTTTTTTCTTGTGGCGAGAGAGGAGGCAGCAAACAGGAGGAAAGCCCTCTCCATCTGAGATAGGTAATAGGGATCCCCAAACATACATAGTCCGTATGCATTGCCGCAACAAAGAAACAGCCTGATGGAAACTTAGCCAATCTGACATAAAATGACCTACAGCTCATTAGCAGGTGCCTTCGAAATCTCAAATGCCCACATAAACAGCCACAAACATATGTGGTGCTATCTGGCCTCCATCTCAGCAAAGCACAGAATCAAACAGACTGTACAGCCTTTTACCAAAAGGAATAAGAAAAATGGAGGCAACTCCTAGGCTCAAACAAGCCTAGGATGAGCCCTTCCAGCTACTCTCCTCAAACCTACGAGGGAGGAGAAAAGGAAGCTCCAGGAAAGTGGTCTTATTTCAGAGGGATGCTTGTGCAGCAGCTTCAACAAAATATTAAGAACTTCTAACTGTGCCATTCTGGAAACAAGTCTCCTGCTTTAGCCAGAGCCCACTGGCTCATGGTACAGTCTGCAAGCACTTATGTTCAGATGGTGCATCTATGAGAGGGCACATTGATGACACACTCCACCCAGATTCTTACCCAACCCACCCGAGAAAGAATTTGTTGATGGCAACACCAACCCAGCTAAAAATGATCTACTTCTATCCGCTTTACTCAGCAGCTGGTCCTTCAGCCAGCACATAGGATGTATCTGAACTGTACTGTCTAGTCTCATTTGTACAGAAAAATCTGCATATTCTCCTCATTACAGAAAGACATGAATGTCCCAACTGACTTCAGGTTTTGATGTACTAGGCATCAATGTAAAAGCATCGTACACTTAAGAGTTATCAAATAGCTTGTGCTTCCAGTGTTTGGGTAAATGGGAGGTTTCACCTTAAACACAAGTTAGTCATCAGAAGCTCCAGGAGGCGGTCACAGCCAGTCCAAAAATAGTCTTACTTTGAGAGCTGAAGTTGCAAAGCTGTAATAAATTCAAGTGACAAAGTAAAACTTCTTCTAAAAGCTGAAATTAGTTCTGAAGCCCCAGACAGCCTTACATATAATTTGATTCTGCTACCTTGGGCTAGAAAAAAGGAAAGCACTTGTCACACTTTAAAAGAAAGACCCCAAAACTCCTTCAACTTCTAGAAGACAGAAATAGCCTGCTTGTATTTTGTGTACATATATTACACATACAAAATATATAAAAATAATAAATACATAAATAAAATTTAAAAGACACACAGCCAGCAATAAATTGTTCAATCTTTCACCATGCTGGGCAGCTATCAGCCAGGCATCCGAGCAGTGCAATGCCTGGCTGCTGTACCCTCACAGATACCCTGCCTCCACTCCCCATTCCTAGAGTAAATTGCCTCCTCCCACTGCAGAGAGGCACTCCCACTATTCTGACACCGTCATTCACCACCAGGGCAAGAGACCCTAATTTAGCCCCGCACGGGCCTTCTGCAAACTGCTAATCCCCAGTACACAGCTGGTTTTCAAATGTACGAGCATGAGCAAACCATAAACGATTTATGGCGCGTGGCAGGAAGACTCCTGCTCCCTGTGCAGGCGGGGTTTTGGGACAAGATCATGCTTGGACTAATGTTTATATTGCAAGTTGTCAGTTGGGTAGTAAATCATCTCTAGAGCTGCATAGTAATACAGCTCTGCCCATCCAGCTGGAGCCCTGATGACACTGAATTCTGTTATAGCCATTTCAGATGTACCTGGGGACCTATTTACAAAGGCATCATCTAATCAAGGAAAAACGGATACACTTATAAATACACTCTGCAGAAATTCTGCAGCCCAGCAAGGGTGATTTGCTTTCAGGAATCAATCCAACCTGGTACAAGAAGCTTCCCAAAAATGACACTCCGCACTAACCCAGCAAGAAATTGGATTGATTGCCTACGCAAACATCTACTATAGAGTGTACACCTAGCAAAATGCAGTCACCTGAGAAAATCCTTCTTAGCAGTTTTCATTTCATGGTATTTACATAACCACAGTGCAAGCAATGTTTAGAAATACAATTCTAAAAGGGCTGTGCACACAGTACACTGGGTATAGATTTCCCACAAGTAAAAGGGAAAAGGGAAGAGTTCTCCACAAGGGAAAAAATTATAGATAAAAACACACAAGAAAAAACAGACAGTAGAATTAACTGCAATCGCTTTAAAGTTATGTGAAACAGACCAGATTTCAAGTCACCTCCTGATGGCAGCAGCAGAGCCCTCAATAATGAACAGCAAAGCTGTAGAATCAAATCTGATTTAGGGGATAATGAAACAAGACATCTCTGGGAGTTGCAGAAAGCTTGTGCACCTAGGTCTAAAAGCAGTTACCCTGAGTAGCATATGCTAAAATAATGGTCAAAAATCTTACTGCCACAATGATTATCTGATTATTAATCTCAGGAAAATAACTTACATTCTTTTGTTGCAAATGCTGTAAGGCTGTTTATGAGCCTAAGTATAATTCCTCAATAGCTAAAGAAACTACCCCATGTGTCCCTTTTAATTTCACAACCATTCATGCATGAACGTTACATTAATGCACAGCTGGACAACTGAGACTTTAAACACAAGAGTAACAAAATCCAGTTATGACTCCCACAGCATTGCCAAAGCCAGCTTTATCACGGAGCCAAAATACAAATATTGAACTCCAGCAAAGACACAGCAGTTACTATAGGACTTTCAGTTCTGAATTTGCTGACCCCCAGAAATCAGAAATATAAACCAGTCCTCTCTTGCCACTAGCGGCAAGCCAGACTCTGTGCCTGAAAACCAGCCTAACCCTTGCAAGAAACCTTATTTTCCAATCCTGACCCATTTCACTTTCTCAGCATCACAAAACCTCTGTGAACATCAGTAACCCTTTACTCAGCCATTACTACGCCTGCCACAAAAGGGTTATGTTGTACCCTAAAGCACATGTTGCTCCTAGAGCAGCCCGTAGAGAGAGCACACATACAGGGATCTCAAGGTTTGCATGACCTGCTCCTAGCTCAGAAAATACCCCCATGCATACTTTTTTCTTCAGGAGTTCCCCTTGCATTTAGCAAAACCTTACAAACATGCACCTTTGTACATGGGTCTCCATACTGCTACCACTTACCTTTATTAGCCTATTCATCAAACTGAATTTACGCCTACCTGACTAAGCAGCACTGATGATCCTCAACACAGATTGGACATGAGCACAGGACACAGACTGTGACTTCTCAGACACCAGTGTGACATACTGGATCTCACTTGAACAGCCTTAAAGCCCTTCATTTCAATTGCCTTCTGGACTAAAGTCCACTACAAGACTGCAATGTGGAGAGGCCAAACTCCACACATTCTTTTCCTTTTTACAAGCAACAGTAGGAAGCACAAAGAGCTTTCCCTGAGCACTTGGCATGAAGAGACAATACGTGTTCACATTCATGAATAAGAGACAGTCCTTATCTATGGACTGCACTATCTTTCCAAGGACCCTGCTCTTCACCAGCTAAAATCCTCAAGTACCAGAGCTAATCAAAGCAGCAGAAGTGCTTTGTGGGTTTGTGTTTTGGCTGGTGATATTTTTAACTAATGCAATTATCACCAAAAAAAAGGTTAGTGGCCACCTAACAGCAAATAAGTGTGATTCAGTGCCTCACCTCTGATACGGGCCAATACAAGGTGGTTTAAAAGATGGAGCAAAAATCCTCAGTGAACAGCTACAGAACAAACTGCCCCTTCTTCAAACCTTTACCTGTTAAGAGATTGGGTTGTGTCTGAAAAAATACACCTTCTAAAGCAAGCTCTTTAGCTGAAGCAAGTCTGAACATTTCCACTCATAAGCGCTTGATCTTTCTGAATCCCGCTCAGCTCTTAGCCTCGGTGCTATTATGTGGTAGTGAATTTCCACAGATTAGACATCATGTGAAAATACTTTAAAATCATTATTCAGTTTGATGCCTATCAGTTTCACTGAATTGCATTCACCTCAACTGAAGAATACATTCCAGCTCCTTCACCTCTGCACAGCAGTCTTCCTCAGGCTTGGCACCCAGCATTGTTGAAAAGCAGAGGAAAACTGAGCCCACCCAAGTGATGCTTATCCTGCATTCCAACCATTGCAATGCTATTCTCACACTCCTACAGGGACTTCCATGCCATTTCTGTCCTAAGCACAGCTCACAGGACAACACTCCAGAGAGGGTGGCTCACTTCATTAAAAATGTAAGTTAGTCTGCAAGCTGCTGCCTTCAACCCTCTCTGAGGATATGACCAGTAAGACCATACATGAACATCCTGACATGAAGAGAACAATTTCCAAGTATGGAACAAATGGTGGGGTGAAAAAGAGAGAAGATTAATTTAAGTCAAAAAGATTCAGCGAGGTGTTAAAAGCCAGGGAAACAAGCAAACAGCTCCTCAGAAGGTAAAGAATGGAGAGAATCTCAAAACGCCTAGTTGTCTTAAACAAGGCAGGGCCTGGCCTCCACTCTGTATCAATTTCACCACACTACAGCATACCCAGGTCAGCGGATCACACAGGAGGCTGCCTCATTTTGTAGTCATAGTTTGGAATACCATTTTCATCTCTCTTCCACTGAACCAAAGCATTCAACACCACAGTAGCCAAGCATCTGGTAGACACCTAAGGAACTCCTCTCAAATCACCTATACAATGGGCATCAACTGCATACTGCAACCAAACAATGAAGAGCACAAAACAGTAACAACCTGAATACAGACAATAAATCTGTCAGAAATTAGGTACCCTACACTGCAGTTCAGAATTCTGACCACAGGTCACCCCCTCCCCCTCCAACCAGCTGTAAAGGTACTTCAGTTTTTAAAAGTAACATTCTTCCTACTACAGTTAACAGACTCAGCCGATTTAGATCTAAGGAAAAGCCCTCGGGTAGGCGAACTGGCAGGAAAACAGGATGGACGATTTCATGCCCTAAGGCATCAGGGCTGTTTGCACAGATTACAGGCATAGCTCCTTTGCTGTCCTATGTAAAAAGGATCCTCCTCGGAGATGAACATATTTACCTAGTTATTAGTGACTTGAAATATAAACAGCTAGCACAAATGCCACAAGCACTCACTCTCTCCATAGCTCAAGTTGTCATATGAAAAGCGGATATCTCCCCAGCCAAAGTCTTCAAGCAAGGAGATGAATGTACACAGCTTCAGGGCCTTAAATTTAATCTCAAAGCATCACCTAAGTTGAACAGCCAAGAAATTCTGTTCTATTATGACAATTCCAGTTCCTGACAACCTAGTCAAAAGAGCAGAGTCAAAAAGCCAGATCTTCATTTCTTGGCACAGGAATCCTGTTCTCAATCTGTATCACATGCAACCTCATTAAGAACTGTACATATTGTACTTCTCCCAGCAACATGAATGGCAGAGGGTTATCAACCACTACTAAATTACTCCTGTCACACTGTGCTGTAAAAGACAGACCCTTGCTAACAAGTGCACAACACTGTTAATGTGTTATGATCTCCGGAACTATTTAATAGGACCATGTTACAGATGTGTCAATACATGAAAATCCCAGAGTCCAGTTTTCAGCAGACTCTCCATAAAACCTAGCAGACATTTTAAGAGGTTAGGGAGCTCAACTCCACAGTCTATTTCAAACGACTACCAAAAAAATATAGTTTTTAATTGAAAGTTGTTAATTTTGCTGTTTTTCAAACAGCTTGGCTTTCTTCACCTTTTTAAAAGCACTTTATATGCCACACCACAAACCCTTTCTCCAAGACGGCTCTGGCACCATTCACATCAGCACATTGACAAAAAATTATCCCATCTGACTTGACTTGTCTTGCTCTGGGACAAAAAGGGGGCACACCTGCAAAGGACTATACCTCTTTCATAGTTGTAGTCTATTTCCCCTACATACTATGTCACATGATTGTATTTAGAGCAGATAGCAGAGGTAAGAATTCAGGGCTTGAAAGCTACAATGCAAGTGACTTAGCAGGAGACTGGAAAAGAATGCAAGGTCATCTTTGGTTCAGAAAGCTGGTTTGAAGAGGCAACATGTCCTGGCATGTAACTCTTCCCCTCCTGACCCACTGCCTTGTTAATATTAAAGACGAAGATAGCCATGGCTTGCACTTTGGAACTCTGCTGGTCTTGCTGAAATGCATTCCCATGATTTCAAGAGCACTCTGTACTTGGGATGGAAAGGAAAGCCAAAAGCTTACAATACCACAGCTAAGACCTGCTTGCTTAAATGCTGATTTAGCATCCAGAAACTGAAACACACCGTATGCAAAGCATTATTGGGATACACATACTCTCTGCAGTGATTCAGTAAGTGAAGAAAAGAAAAAGGAGTTGTACTAAAAGTGATTTGATAAATACTGAAAGGTATGATCAAAGGACAAGCTGCTGGGTACCAAATAGCTGCTCCTTCAAATTGGATCTCAACAGTGAGTTCAGGAGAGGACAGAAAGGCCAGCAATACACCTGCAGCAACCATCAGGGCATCAGTTAAAATTCATGTGGAAAAAACAATGTGATTGGAAGAAATAACCTAACAAAAGAAAGGGTCACTAGAATTACTTATCTTCGGCATTGCAATTACAGCAAGAGCAGATCGTCAGAAAGGATTTCATTGGGATTCTGGCAAGGTAGACCTCTTGCGATTACACAGACAACACAGCTACTTCAGCACAGACTTCGGACTGCTTCTCTGGGAGGCATGTGATGAGCACTGTCTTACAGCTTTAATTGAAATTTCCTCCCAGGAGCTCTAAATTAATTTTTCAGGGTCACTTCCACTGCATTGACATCCCTGGCTTCTCAGTGCAGCCAACACTGGCCTACCTTGATGCAGAGAACACCACAGAGAAGAACACTTTTTAAGGAATGTGGTTCACATATTCTCAAAATAAAAGTAGTGGGATCAAAAGAATGCAGTCTGACACAGCATCAGCTTATTCTCGGTTTTCTTACCTGCTGTCTGGTGCTTCAACAAGGACCCATTGCTTCCTCTTATGTAGGCCCTTTATCTCTGTTCTTTCTCTGAATCTGTAAAACAAAGATGCATACGTCTATAAAGCTTTCACTGGCACAGAACTATCAACATTTGATGGATGATTCTTTTCAGTGGACAATATCCACCTGGCATCTCTTAGATATAGGTCATTCTCAGCCTTGCCAAACTTGCACATCATTTGCACACCATGATGCCTACCAACGCAATCTCCTGCCCATCTACAAATCAGTTTATTAGCATTTGATCTTTTACTCTGTTCCACACAGTGTGCTCAAGCCCAAAGCAAGATGAAGTTATTTCCTGTTTGCCTGTTTTTCTTTAGAGTCTTCGTAAGTTCCCGGGGGCCTCCCACTAATTCTATAGCAGGAAGCATCTCTTCCACTAGAGATGGTGTCCAGGCTGGTAGAGAATTTCCCATCCTTCTCTGACAGGTTTGGCACCAGGCAAGTATTACTGCCTCCCTTCCAGTTCTGCCTCTGTCAGTTATACTCTGGTTCTTTGAAACACATGCTGGCGCAAATGTGTTCCACTTTCCAGCTCTTACTTCAGCAATGCTCCCCGCACAGATACTGCTTTCACATCTCCCCACTATCTACCTCTCCCATCACCCAGATAAGGCTACACCTTGCATGGACCTAGCTTGGCCTGCTGCTTCCATGCCTGTTCTGCTCCTCACCACAGGTCTCTCTCCCAGGAAGGGCAGCTCCCTAAGGCCCTAATGGCCGAGGCAGCAGTACTACCAGCCTTCCCCATGGGGACAACCCCTTCCTCAGGGCCGAGGCTGTGGCCCTATGATACTCCCGCATCCAGCCACCACCCGTCACCCACCCCGCCTGGCTGACTGCCCCTGCCCACGGTGCGACCCGCCCAGACCCGCAGCCCTGTGGGAACTCGACACCTCCTCCCGACCCCGGCCCAAACACGGGAACAAGGAGAGCCCTCCCGTTCGCAGGGCGCCGGCCCGAAGCCCACCCGAGAAGGCCGCCGAGGCCAGGGGCGCGGGGGGCCCCGCCTGGGCCCGGGCTCAGTCCCGAGGCGGTCGCGTTCCCCGCTCCCCGCCCCTAGGGCCCCAGCCCGGCTCTGACCCGGTGGGGCTCGGCTCCGCCCGGGGTCCCAGTGACTTTGCGGACGGTTCGGCCCCGGTTCGGCCCCACCTCGAGCCCGCCCCAAACTTTGCCCCCGCTCGGCCCGACCCCACGCTCCCGCTTCAGGCCGCCATTTTGCCGCGGGGCACGCCGGGTAATCCGGCGGAATC
>JAOEHY010037108.1:0-10474 GCA_025447955.1 Psilopsiagon aurifrons
GGGAGGTGTCCCTGCCCATGGCAGGAGGGTTGGAACTGGATGATCTTAAGGTCCTTTCCAACCCTAACTATTCTATGATTAATATAATCTAAATATTTTCGTGCATTATGATGTTACAGATTATAAAAATAGATATAAATAAATAGAGAGAAAGATTATATATCTCTAATGTTACATATTCAGTATTTATTTAGCTAATAAAAATGCTAAGAAGGAAAAAAGGAAGAGCAGCCTCAAGCCAGAATAAACATCTTACTACATATGGTACCATAAAGTCCCTACCAGTATACTTCAGTATTCCACTACTCAGTTGTAGGTATCTGTGCCAGCCATCCAAACAGAACAAAAAAGCCCCAGCTGATTCTTTATTTTGTGGGCAGAATAAATTAAACTATAATATTATATAAGCATATACATAAACAATATGAAATAAAAATTACAAAATTAAATATTTAACATAATCCCTTTGTCTTGGAGGAATCAAGCTTCCCAGCAACAAAAGGAAACTGCAAGTTAAGTTGAACAGAGTTCTTTCTTTTTTGAGGTCATTAGGGTATTTCTATTGAGAAATAGAGAAGGTCTTGTTTCGATATGGTGTTTCACTGGGCCGCTGTGCAATGTAGGCAGAATCACATTCTAAGATTTAACCAGACTTCAACTTGATATAAGCAGATGATATTTCTGTGTGAAACAAGACTTGAACTTGACTGCTGACACGTGCTGAGTATATACGTACAGAGAATTTATGAAATTCAATCAGGGCAGAAGTCAAGCACACGAGGAGTGGTGGTTCAAGCTATTTATGCCTTTCATCAAAAGTAATTAGGAACACAGACAGGGAGGATTAACTTCTGGGGAGTGGGTAGTGGCTTAAGCTACAGGGGTAGTGCTGCGGTCAGTGTAGGAGAGATGCTGGCAACCAGGGCTGCTGCTTATCACTTGGAGTGCCAGCTGAGCTTCCTTTCCACTTACACCTGCTCTTCAGGTGACCAATAATTCTAAGGGTGGGGGGAAAACTAATAGCAGAGACATTTGCAGAATACATGTGAATGACAAGAAGGTGTGCCAAAGGCAAATACTGCCTGATGTAATGGCCCTGGTGTTATAGTGCAGTCAGTAATGCATGTGGGAAGAGAAATACAGTGGCAATGTGCTAGGCATCTGGGGTGTCTGGTATATCAAGGCATGTTAGCCTAAAGGTCAAAACTTGATGTATTTTAAAGGGGGCAGATTTTTACCTCTAGAAACTAGATACTGCCCTTACAAAACATGAAGTGGGTGGCAAAATGAAGAGAGTAAATGGAAAGAAGATACTTGTGCACAGGGAAATAGAAAAGCTTACGACTCTCTCCAACTTTTTATAGTAGCAGCCCCACAAACTGCTGTGGCGTGAAATATAAAAAGTAGTTAGGGAAGGCCAGTAGGAGACAGTGAAAGCAGCTAAAGCAAAATCATCAGGTTCAAATGTGTCTGCCAAAATATAAGAGATATGATTTAGACATCCCAAAATGGAAAATGCTTTTCAGTTGCTGCACTACAGTGCAGCAAGGTGGGAAAAGATTAGAAGTAGAGATTACTTCCATTCCAGCAGACTTCTCTGGTACATAGTCTAACACTGTCGTCCTTGAGAATGATCTGGTCAGAATCTTGTATCTCATAATCCTGTTTATGTCTAGCGAGCAATATTACAGATACTGCAAGAGATTCAGAATGGTGCGTGGACTGTAAGCTACTCTTATAAAAACAATGGCTTCTTTTAAACATGGCCCTCTGAACTTGTACGTTTATATTGCAGCAGATGAGTGACTTTTAAAACTGAAATAAGAAAACTATAGTCTCTTCATCTTACCTTCAGTGGGTTCATGCTGGATTCTGTGGCGCCAGTATCTTTTGCAACATTTTTCATACTAAACATCTGCTGTTTTGATCCCTCTGTTTAAATAGATTAGATTAGAAGGGGGAGAAAACCCATCTTCTCCTCCCCCTCACCATTCTGCTCCAAAGCTTAGTTACTATAAAGACAAATCATATGTTTCCTTCCAGCAAAGGCTTCGCTGACACACACAGTATTTGAGTTTTTGGAAACTGGTACTGACTCAGTTTTCAGCTACATCAGGATACAAGACCTAATTATTGTAAATTACATTCAGACAGGCTGCATGTAAGCTCCTCTGTAAATCTATATTAAATCCATTGATTTTTTTATAGGCTTCGTTGTCTTAACTGACAATGCTCAGGAATTAGAGCAGTGTAACTGAAAGCAGAATCTGAACAAGTCTGAGCTCTTTAGAGCTAGGAAACACTTTGTTTAGCATTTTAATTGCAGGAGATAACTTTTGGCCATAGTATTGTTTTCTGAGAATCAGCAGAGGCTATCTATTGAGAGTCTCTGTATGCCCTAAAAAGCTAAAGGCAAAACCTTATTATTATGTAATTCATTGTTCTTTTAAGTGCTATGGGTATATTAACTGCTTGCACAGTGATGGGAGAAAGATCTCTTGTTATCTCTTGGACAGTTCTTGATCTCGAGTATAAATCAAGAACTATACTTGATCCTTGCTCCAAGTGTTAAAAACTTACTGCCAGCAAATTCCAGCACCTCATCCTATGCAGAGAGTCCACCAGAATAAATAACTACCAATCCAGGGTCTGCTGAAATCTCTGTCACCTGAGGGAGATCACTGCTGAGAGTGGAAGAGCCAAAGATCACTTGTGATCTTACTGCCGCACAGATCTGGTCCCTGATGCAACTTGGTGAATTCCTGTCAGAGTTTGATTTTATGATACTTGTTTCTTAAAAGGAGTTCCCAAAGTTGCATGAACTTTCCAAGGTTAAGGCTAAAGTTGATGCAAACCCTGGGAGAGAGGGGAAGAATGTGAGAGGGGAAAAAATTGTGCTTTTTAAATTAGAAAATAAGTTACTGTACTTACTTTGACATTTAGAAAGAGATGTTTGTGGTGAATCCAAACCATATCATAGGAGGAACAACTCTCCCCACTAATGCACACCAATGCCACACCTTCCATACTTTGATTCAAAGTATGTTTCAGCAGATGCCTCTGGGTGTCCACATCCAGTCTTTGATCTGCTTCAGTCTTAGGATCGCACAAGTGAAGGATTCATGTCACACAGTTGCCTCTATTGCTGCAAAGACTTTAAAAACCAAGAGTGTAGGTTGCTTGGTGTCATCCTCCTGATCCCTGAACAAGCCCTCTACAACAAAAAGAATTCTCCGTCTGGCTGGCAGATTCTATGGCAACACTTTGGTTAATGCAGTAACCTCAAAACTGCTGAACTGCTCTACCAAACATGAAGAGTGTTCAGGGATATGTGTGCTATGTATCAATTTATACTGACACTGCTTATAATTCTTAGGTTTATCTCTACTTCAGCACTCAGCTCTGCATCAGCTGTTACCACACACTCATCTTCATTCTTTGGTGAGCTTGTTTCAATTTCCAGTGTTTCTTCTGTATTTTATCAACCCCTGGCTGGTGTTCTGACATGTCTTGTGTGCAGAAATCCATGACATAGCTCTGTGGGTGCGTGTGTGGAGCAAACTCAAGTGTTCTTCAACAGCTGGGATAGAGAGAGAGTTAAGGGAGAGCTGTTAGGGCTGCGAGCATTTCCTGAATGCTCTTCCAAGTGACCTCCACCATCTTTCACATGTAGTTTAGAGCAGCTGTAGTCTGACTGAAGATCAAAACTTCCTATAGCCTATAGAAAGTGTGATGAGGGGGATCCTTTTGCATAAACAATATAAATGGTTGGGATATTTTGCTGTAATTGGACTATTTCTCCATACAGCTTTTTGTGAATTCTGTTTTGCATTCAGAGATAGCTTCAAACATTTAAAGGCGTTTATTTGCTTAACCCACAAGCTGGAAGCCTCGGTAGCAATCACGAAGCACTAATTTTGCTGTTTGCTTGTTTTACAGAATTTAAATGCACATCAAGATCCCCTGTTGATCACAGGCTCCTGGTTGCCCAATTAAATAAACTACAGAGCTATGCAAAGTTGACATTTTGAAGTTTGGAATATGAATATTTTAGCTGGTGCAGAACTGACATTTCTGTGGTCTGAGCTGTGTTTTCAGCATTCCACACAGAACATATCCTGATGTGGATGGCTTAGTAGACTCATCCAGACTGAGCAGCTGTCTTTCCTAGAGCAGGCTCAGCCAACTTCTCACTGGCAGGTGGAAAGACATTCATTTTATGCCATTTACAGGACAATTCACATTGGTTTTCATGACAATTAATTTTAACCCAAGTTTTGCCCCTGATTTGAGATCTCTACCAATGTGCTTACGTTGAAAAAAAAAAGACCGGTGATTCCAACTCAGTTGGGCTTTTTTAGCATATGAATTGCAACAATAACCTTCTATAAGTTGTTGCTATCCAACACAGTAGCCTGTGCAACTCATTGTATCTCTGTCCTTCTCTCACCTGAGCTGGCCAAGCAGGAGTCAACTGCAGGGGAACTTGAAGCATACGATGTTGTTGTTAAACTAGTGAAATAGCCTTCCTGTTTGCTTGGATGTTGGGCTAGAAATCAAAGGTAAGTTATAGTTCTGTCCATCAGAACAGGATCTTCAGCCTTGCTCTCTGTAAAGCTGTCTTCCTCAGCCATTTAACTATCACACAGAGGTGCGGCAGGGATAGCATAACAGAACAGCCTGCCACAATTACATACACAAACCTCATTTTAAACTTCCTATCAGTTTATTTTCAGTAAGGAGAAACCTCGCCAGCAGGCTATGGGCTGTACTTTGACAGGAACAGGCAGAGCAGTGCTGGCTGGAGATGCGCATCCTTGTCCTACACTCATAGAAAATGCAGCCTAAGAAGCGCACGGTCTCTGGTCAGCCTGTCCTCTTGTCTGTGCCTCCAGAGCATCCAGCGCACTCCTCAGCAGCTCACACCCAGACAAGATGGTCCAGCAGCAAAGGATCTAACAGGGGAGCCAGTATCTGAGGTGAGTTTTGGGGTCTCAAAGCCATGACCAGCATGTGGGCTGAGGCTGCCATCTGCAGTGCTCTGGGTGAGCCAACAGGACCTTCTCTGGTGGGGGTCTGCGTGGTCTATGGAAAAGGTGCTGAGTTTGTGGGTGACAACATGGTCGATGGCATTACCCACATGTGACAATTTAGGCTGTGTGTCCCCTTCACTGGAACATTTGCAGTTTCCTCCCCCCCTCCCCCTTGTTTTCAGTCCAGTCCCCCAGCTGGGGGAGGCTGAGAAGTTAAAGAAAGATTAAAAAACTCAACAGAATGGCAGCAAGAAGTAAGAACCGGTGCTCTGTCAGGGCTGCCTGTAAGAAAGTGGTGGCAATCATCCAGGAGCAAAGATGAAAGTCTCAAAGCAAGAGGAAAGCTGAAAGAACCAGCTGGGGAAAAGCAAACACATGAACAGAAAATGCGAGTGTGACACTAAACTAAGCACCAACCAGGTGAACGCCTGTCTTTAACGCTTTTAAGGCCTGTCTTAACGCATGACGTTGTTTGAACTATATTTAGAGGCAGCATATGTGCGCTAGTGAAGCTAACAGTTCATGGCAGGTGTCAGTGCAGAATGAAGAGGTGAAACAGAACAAAGTATTGCATAACCTCTCAAAACCAAACCCAGCTGCCCCCCATCCCTATTGATACAGCAAATAAGCATGCAGTTGTTGACTGTTGTCTTTGTTCCCCTCACCTGTAGCATCATTTTGATGTACAAGGAAAACTAACTGTTAGTACATAGAAGTTCTTTACTGCTCTATATTATGCTACCAGGGCACTAAACATATGCAGAAATGGTGGGTTGTTTCTTAGGGGAAGTATTTCTGTGAGTAGAATCACTGCCAGCACCCTGGTTCTGGAACGTTAAGTTAGCTTCTGACTCAGTTCTTTAGCAAGTTTAAAATCAACTCATGCTGGCCATTCCAATTTCACATCATTACTTTAAAGGAAAGAACTGCATGTTTGGAGGAAAACAAATGTTCTTATTGAAATGCTTGAATTAAGATTACAGATTTTCCAAAGAGCTGTCAGCCAAATCTGAAAAGTATTTCTGTGGGTTCCAGGATAACTTGTAGACAGTGGTAACATGGACGCATTCCAAAAATATGTTGTACTTATGCTGGTATTGCTTCATAATGTCAATAGAGTTTAATTTGTTGCTGCTTTTTGTGTCTGACACAGTACTTTTCCAAGTAAGAGAACCCCAAGTGAGAGGAAGGTGTAAAAACCCTCCTGCTTCAGAACTGCGGTTTACCAAAACCTTTCTGGTTACACTCTGTAGTTACTACAGGTGACTAGTGTAATAGATGTAATGGATTCAGTGTTTGAAACTGAAACCATTAATGCCAGCTGGGATTTCTTACAGGTCTACATGACACTAATCTTTCTAAACTAAGCTGACAGTCCAAGTGACATGGCCTTTTTAAAAGCTATTTTTTAAGTTATTCTGGGAAGGCAAGAAAACCATACAAAAGGTTACACTTAAGCACATGCATGGAAGAGAACCCACTTATTTTTATCAGCTAAT
Source organism: Psilopsiagon aurifrons (assembly GCA_025447955.1). Lineage (NCBI taxonomy): Eukaryota > Metazoa > Chordata > Aves > Psittaciformes > Psittacidae > Psilopsiagon > Psilopsiagon aurifrons. The sequence goes on from JAOEHY010037108.1 coordinate 6,533, forward strand.
TTGGCTGCAGATGCTTCACAGCTCTCTGACTCTAAAATACCACAGTAATTCTAAAAGCTGTGCTCAAGCATTACTGAAAGAAAAACTGGTAAGATGGATGCTTCTTACGTATACAAAATAGCTCAAGACTTTACATTAAGGGGTCTCTGGCAGGATTTCCTGAACTTCCTTCCTTGCTTTCCATTAAAAGCGTCTCCAAACTTCATTAAGACCTCCAGAAGTCAGGTATGCTGGATTAAGGATTACCGACAGATGTTATTAGTCACTTCTCTTTTCATACTACAAGGTTTTTAAACTTCATGAATATGAGGCCAGTGATTGCTAGACTGGACTAGTGTATCCACAAAAGAGCTTGTGAAAGTGCACACATCTCTAAGGGTGGGGACGAAGGAATGCTGCATGTTGTAGCACATACTAAATTCGTGCTCAAAAAACGCTTTGTGTTTTTGATAGGTTTACAAAACAGTATAGTTATTCAACTGTATTTGCAAGCTCCAGTTTGTGGAGTAAGTAGAAGGCCGTGTTTTAAAGGAATATAGTTAAAAGTAAGAAAAAACCCTAGTTTCTGTATTAAGGTATGAATAGTGTTTATTGCTTTAGAAAGGATGAAGCACATACACTAAGAACATGCACCTGGATAGTAAGATGACTGCAAGACAACTCATTCCTTGTAAGAACCATTAATAAATGAAGGTCATTCTCTTAGCTGCAGCACATGCCATTGCAGATCCTTCCACTGTATCCTTGCTGTTTTCTCCATACATTTGCTGTTCCAGTATTTCCTAAACTGTTTACTCAGAACCTGTCCATGGAGGTCAGAATTTTGAATCTCCCATGAAAAATTAACAACTTTGCAAATTGCATTTGACTTGATTGTGCTGTACAGGTCTTACACTTACTGAAAGCTTTATCCTCACACTGTTAACTGGTTTAACTTCACATATACAATATCTAACAAACTGCAGTAAGAGCTTTTTTCATTTAAATGCTGAAGTAAAAGCAAGCTGGCCAGCAGATAAAATGAGCCTATTTGGATAGTTCTTACCCCGTCAACCTAAAAAATATTGCAACTTTGTATATCCATTCTTTCTATGAACAAATTAATTTTATTCTGCCTTCTCTATGGGATGCTCCATTTGTTTCTGTACATATCAAATAACGTACAGCCCTAACTTATGAGCAACAAAAGAAATATGGAATATTTCACCTGCCCAGTAAATCTGTCAAGTTCCTTTGTATCAAACCATTTGCACTGCAAACATGAAATTTTCATCCAAGAAGGAAACCTGGGATTATCAATTAAGGACCTAATCATAAGAACTGCCAACAGCTGTAGTGAAAGGAGAGCTAATTCTGACTTTTATGTGAAGTGAGGCACTACGAATGAACTGTAGATAAGAACTTTATTTTTTCTTTCCAGGGCAAAGAAGGTAAACTAAAAAAGTGATAATTTAATCCAGTGAATAATTTTTCTGTACGTAGCAGGGGCAGTTTACTCTTTATTAAAAGGGCTATACAAATAGCCATCAAGAGGAAACGCTCTTTGCTTTGTTTCACGCTAATCACATTTATAACTGCTTGTGGCCATTTTTCTGTGATAAATATGGGTATAGGTGACCAACAAAAACCAGGAACAGTGCTTTGAGCAACAAAATGCTCCTTTCTTCAGAGAGAACAACTGCTGCAAAAATCTTTTCATCTTTTTTCAACTCTTCTGGCTGTTGACCTTCATGCTCCAACATCAGAGGCTGTAGTTGGGTATCTGTAGCAATAGAGTTTGTTGTCTGCACCTCCACTCAATAGAAGCTGATCAGGGAAAAAGAAAACTGTGATAAGTAGCAGAACTAAGCGAAATACCTACACACAAGTTGAGGACTTGTCTTCTTTCCTTTGAAGAAAGGAATAATGAACTACTAATGCATGACTAAAACCCAGACTCAAAGTGCAGAAGCAACTTTGTCCCTTACCCTCCTGCTAACATTAGAAGCAGTTTTTGCAGGAAAATCTGTAAAGCTTTCACTGAGAAAAGGGAGCCACAATGAGAAACTAGACATTAACAAAATGCTTTTCTCTCATTTTATACATGTGTGTACCATAACAAATAGTGAAAACAGCTTGTTATATAGTTTCCCCCTTCTATGTGCACTGCCATATCCCAGCTGTCAGTTCCTGCTGCTGCCTTAGTCTCCATGGCAGCAAACAGTACCTTGGAACTTGTATTTTCTCAGCAAGGTGTGGTGCTGTTCTCATGTCTCTCCTTGTTCAGAATTCAGTGTAACTCCCATTTAATCCTACAGATCTTAAAACTCCCAGCCTCCTCCTTTACACAGTAGCATGGGGAAGTGCTGCACCGTGTATGACAGTAACACCCATTTATCAACCGCAACACAATTACAACTTCCTGTTCCCTTCCATCTTTAAGCATAAAAGGAAAAAACTTCACAACTGCTTTCAGCCCCATTCCTAACCATCATGTGTGTAAAGTGAGCAAATTGCTCTTCAGATTCTTACCCCTCCTTCTGTCCAGTCCACACACAAAACCTTGTCTTCATGAGCAGCCAAGTCATACAGGGGAGCTTTGCAACTGGTAAAAGACAAATATTTACAGTCACTCATTTGAATTTACATTAGCAATAACAGAAAACAAAATTGGTCCCTGGAAGAAATACTATCAAACAGATGGGGCCTAACAGTTATAAACACTTTCAGAGAGTACACCTATCTGCCATCTGTGACGTTTCCTCTGCTTTCTCCAGGGCTGATCACACCAGTGTTAACCTCTCCAACATCCCCCAAACAGAAAAGCAGCAACATTTTTCACCTGCTTGCAAACTTGAGACTGAAATTCAATCAATCTGCTTATCAGGAACAGTTTATTATATAGTTTCCTTCTTCCACATGTGGATGCTGTTCGACTGTATGCATTTTCCACAAAAGATATTTTATGTCTTCTGAATGCACACTATTTCATTGCTTAGAAATTTGTAATGAAAGGTCTAAAAAGAGTATGAAGTGAAACTTCACACCATTAGGCAAAAATACATTCTTCAGAGAATGCATTTTGTTCCTTAAAATAGAGAAATAGTTAGCAGACCATCTGCTGTTCCTAATCCTAGTAGCAATGTTATCGTTGCTGCCTCCTCGTGTCAATCAATGCTACTGTTAATATCAGGTATGACAGTCTCATACAGCCCTCTCAGATGTTAAGCCATGGATCTTTGGGTAAACTACATGTATTTTTCTTGTTTTGGACTCCTAAAACCTAGAGGATTTTCACAAATGCCACAGAAGCTTACAATAAATTTCTCGACTGCTTTTGCTATTTCATTATGTTAACTGACCCCCTAAGCCTGAATGTCATGTTTATTTTACCTCCTTGTGTCCCAGAGCTTCACAATGCTGTCCAGAGAACCAGAGATCAGCTGGTGCTCATGGGTAGGTGACCACTTCACAGAGGTCACCCAGCCTGTGTGAGATGTCAGAGAGAGCAGAACCAGAGAGCCATCTGAACAGAACAAAAGGAAAAAGAGACATCAGTAGACGCCAGCTGAAACCAGCTCTCTTAAGATGCATCAAACTTCAGTGAGAAAAGCACTCAGCAACACATTTGTGTTCAAGGTAAGTTTTTCCCACCAGTAATTCTAGCTTCAAAAATCAAAGTGAGCCTTCAAGAAAGCAAACAAAAACAAAAGACACACAAGTTCAGGGGAGGGGATGGAGACAACAAACCCAAGCAACTCTCAAAGTGTATTTTCTTGTCACTATACTCTCTTTTCAAATATTTTTCAGGGAAAAAATAAAACCACAACAAAACATGCTTTTATTATCAACATAGAAGATTACATTCCCAGGTACAACTACAGGTTGAGCAGAGAAGAGATTCAGAGCAGCCCTGAGGAGAAGGACTTGGGGGTGTTGGTCGATGAGAAAATGAACATGAGC
>JAOEHY010037110.1:4806-16765 GCA_025447955.1 Psilopsiagon aurifrons
TTATCTCAACCTGTGGGAGTTGCATTCTTTCACTTCTCCTTCCCATCCCTCCAGGAGCAGAGGGAAGAAAAAGGGGAGGTGAGTGAACAAACTTCGTGGCTGATTTATGGCTTAAACCACGACAATCTTAAAATAAATATTTTTTTTACAATACCTGATTGCTTAAATAAGAAGGCAAGTAGCTCTGAAAGACAGGGTGTTGTAAGATACCCACATTCCCTAGCACTCTGAAGAAAGAACGTTTTATTTCTCTCACATAAGGTATCATATATACTAGTTGTATGTTATATGAAAAATATTAGTTAGTGTGATTTATGTGTGTCTGAAAAAAACCCTAGGCATCTGGCATCATATGTTATGCCTGTTTGCTCTGAGATATAATTTGCACGTTAATGATATTTCCAGTATAAAATGGCTGACTTTGTCAGTGATGAAAACTCTCAAGGTATAAAACAAAAAAAATCCCTCATCTTTTGCACCAAATAAAGTGCCTTTAAACAGCTGATTTATGGCTTGTTATATGACCTGTCTCACTAATATTGAAATATTCAAATACCATAACTTTTCCCATCTGTTCAGTGAACAGCTGTAACTTGGTGTTTGTCATCTGATTTTTGCAACAATTAAATTCTCTCTTTTCATACGTAACAAAGGTGATGATGTGTTAGAGGCCAATAAGATATTCAAGTGGGTCAGTGTCAGTGGTTTAAGCCCAGCTGTAAATCAGCCACACAGTTCATTAGCTCCTCTCCACTTCTTCCCCCTGCTCCCAGGGGGACATGGAGGAAAATCGAAAAAGTAAAACTCTCACGGGTTGAGACAGGAAGAGTCCAGTAACTAAAGTATAAAACAAACCACTGCTGCTACCACCAATAATAGCAATAACAAGGGAAATACAAGGGAAGGGAATACAACTGCTCACCACCTGCCAACCAAAACCCAGACTGAACAAGCAGTGAACCAACTCTTCTGGTAAAAGCCCCCAGCTTTTACATCCTGGGCATGATGTGGTGTGGTATGGAATATCTCTTTGGCTAGTTTGGGTCAGGTGTCCTGTCCCTGCTCCCTCCCAGCTTCCCCTCCTCGCTGGCAGAGCATGAGACTCAGAAAGTCCTTGGCCAGACTAAACATTACTGCAACAACTGAAAACATCAGTGCTATCAGAGCTGTGCCCAGGCCGAAAGTTGAAAACACAGCGCTGCACCAGCTACTAAGAAGGAGAAAAAATGACTGCTACTGCTGAACTCAGAACAGTCGGTTAAACTGACATACACTGATGTACTTAAAGCACATTCCCAGCATAGAGTAAAGATCAAAATCCTTTCAAATCTTCAACAACTTCTAAGAAATTAAAAATGCTGGGGTCTTGTTTTCCAGAGATTCAAATCAGCTTTCTTCAGGTGGTGAAAAAGATCTCCTCATACAACACTTAACAACACTGACTGCCTTTCAAAAATATCTGTAACATGGTCAGAAATCTGAATATTTGGTTGCAATCTTTGAAATTCCAGTGCTTACTCTCTTATTTCCTTGGTTTTATATTTATTTTTTTGTTTGTTTTTGTTTTTCATAGGTGCAAATTGCATATTAATTCTTGAATATTTCTAAAGTGAAGAAGTAGAGCTTCCTGGTAGTACTGTGAATCATAGCGAAATAAGTGTTGCAAGTGCTGTTGAAATTCTAAATGATTTGCAAGTACTTAGAAATCCTAACTATGTCAAATGTCTTCTTTCTGCAACCCCCAAACTGAGTTCTTTGTGTAAGTTCGGTATATAGTGCATAACATTATTTATATCCTAACCTCAGGCTATGGAGTGTCTCAACAAGAAAAGGCAAATTTTATTATCATCCTTCCTATAAAATCTATATTACACTATAAAATAAATAGTGGGACGGTATCCTAATAATACACTGCCATAATCTTCTTGCTAGCAATTTCTTAGTTTGATCTTAAATGATGTCACTTTATCTCTAGAGAAGTATATTTCATGCTGTCTTGCAATTACATATAATTCCATTCTTTTAACATTCAAGATATGTTAGTTCTTTGTTGTTTTAGAGGTTTTCCTAATTCAAATCTTAGAACTATGTAAGCAGAAATATTGTGATTTGCAGAATATATCTTTTCCGTAACTTTGAAAATCTAATCATTTAACTGTACCTTTCATTCCTTCAGTTGTGCTATGAAACACAACTGCCTAATTCTGTGAGATAAACTTGTCATAGACAATTTCTTATTCTGATCTGTTAATCTGGTCTTCAAGGTATTCTTTGAATTAGCATATTTTCTCTTCTACTAACTTCTTAACCTGTTTCTCTTGGCCAGACTGTCTGGGTGGAAGCTTAACAGTTTATTTGAAACTTACTGAACCCATCAAAACTCTTTTTACCATGACTTTTAATAGCTCTTCATCTGTCCTATGTTATGATATTATTCACCACAATTTTTTAATCTGCTCTCTATTTCATTACAGTTTTGGGATTTGTAGGGTGAGTTTCTGGTTTTTTTGGTCTTTATTACTGGCATTTTTTGCAGAGCTAATTATGGTTCTTTCTTTTAGCTCTGTGGGGCCTCCTTTAGATGAATTTTTAGCTTTGTTTGAAAAAACCCAGTCATAGTTGTTGTGATAGCTGACACTCTGATACAACAAAGAAGTTAACGTATCTTAGTTGACTTTCTGTAGTTTGAGAATGCTGCTGTAATGTCCTTCTACTGTCTTTTGTCATCAGCTTTCTTGATACTCTCTGAACTGTGTCTTTACTGATCTGTTCTTGACATGCTTTGACCACTTCTATGTGGTCCTTTTTATACTCCAATATCCTAAAAAGCTGTTCTAAATATTTCTTTTAGTACTTAGAAATTCCAATGTGGAACTTCTTTACGTGGAGAATTTCAAGTTAATTTAGATAACTTTGACTGGGAGAAATGTACACAGATTTTTGTGCTGTTTTGACTCTTGGATCTGCATCACATTGAGTACTGCTTTATCTTGCCTGATACTGACATCTCCAGCCTTGTTACCGACATCTGCTTCTATGCAGATAATGCTAGGATATGTTTTGACTAAATTGAAAGTTGGGATTATAATTTTTTTTTGTATTTTATAGGAATTTATTTATAGATGTTGGTGTGAAAACAGTATTTGTCAGTTGGCTCCCAGTTTTGTATTAGCTTTCTGTTTTACAGGTCTTGATTTCCTCTGAATAATGAGAAACTTTGGAGTTTTGTCTTTCTTTTTGACCCTTTTGTAAAAAGATTTATCATACATTTTGACTAATTCTAGGGACTTTAAGACAATATTAGTTTCAGAGATCAAAACAAGTATTCGCATACTTGTAAAATAGTTTTTTTGCCCCCCAGATATTTCATAATTCTGAATCACCCATCTGAGTGAAAGAGATGTTAATAGAACAACACTCTAAATAGAAATATATCATGCACTTTTTATCAGCTTTCTGAAATGTAGAGCTGATGTTGAACTTAAAAAAATGATGATATTTTGATCCTGCAGTTACATATAATGAATATCAGAAGAGGAAGAATAGTTTGAGATACTAGACAAAATAGAACTATAGACAGCTGCAATGCAAGGAAATAATTTAGTTAGTTTGGAACTTAAAAAATCATATTTTGTGATGAAATTTATTGCTATGAATTCTTTAAATCATTATAGAAACTGGATGAGTAATTGACAATATAATCAGGAAGAGTGAAATGACAGTTTGGCTGCATAATAAATTTATCCAAAAATATGCTGATGCATCTGTTATGTTGTACATCAGGTTTTGAAGGTTTTGAAAGATATTTGTAGATGAAAAGTTGGCAATGCATATCAAACATAACAAAAATGACTAAGATCTATGCCTGATAAGACCTGAAATCTGCTTCTCTATGCAACTGCTTTTTAAATTATATTCACATATATTTAAATGATTTCATATACCTCTTGCCATGGTAGTCATAAGTTACTTGGAGTGTCAAAATTCTGCACTGAAATGTTTGTGAAATAAGACATTCAGGACTGAGGAAGATTTCAGACTTATAGTTCAGACTCTCTTTGATATAAAAATTTTTATCTCAAACAGAAAAGTTAACATTTTAAAAAATATTGTTGACTTTTCCCAGTGAAGTCACAAGAATCACTTTTATTTCTACTTCATTCTTTTTCTCCAAAACATTTTTAGAGCAGTTAGATATGAGTAAACCCACAGTGTGGCTAACTAGGAGCTGTGAAGTATACATAACCTGCAAATCTGATATTTTGATCTTTGCTGAAGGTAAAATATTTTGGTGCCTGTCATTATATATTTCATGAAGAACTTCTGGAATGAGGACAATACAGATAATTTGAAACCCATTTTTTAAACAGATTCTTAGAAATCACTAAAACAAAGGCAGTCCATGTAATACAATATTCAAGCTGGCTATAGTAAAACAAAATCAATAACCTTTTTAATACTGCATGGGGAACTAATACCTTTGATTCTCATGCAAACATTTGATTCTCATATGAATATCCATAATCTTAGAAAGACCTAGCAAATAGAAAATACTCAAAGGTATGTATGTGAAGCTTTTTAAAGAATCCGAACAAGCTAATTGAATGCTTTTGCAATTCTATTAAGCTAAACAATTCTGTGTTAACTACATACGATTCTACGCAGACTAAATATTTATATTAAATAAAATTGAGCTGTTTGCATTACATTAGGATCTTTTTATGCTGTAACTGGCATTCCAGAAATGAGTTATGAGATATATAAGTACAAAAAAAATACATAGATTGAAAATAAGCCTATTAAAAAACTCCAAATAGAAAGTTCTACAATTGACACTGGTGGAAGAAAACACAGGGCCTAAGATGATTGATCAGTTATAACAGATTCATGGGTGATGAAATCATTGTTTACTCAATCAAGTTTATACCTTGAATTTTTAAACACTTCTTATCCAGGTAGCAAGAGTTGTTATTCCAAAAAAGGAGATGTTTATTGAAATAAGCCATCTACATGAACTTGAAGCTTCTGAATTTCTTATTTCTATCTCCAACTTCTGTTAGTTCTTCTTTCCTAAGATTATTTCTCCAATAGTTTTAACCATGCAGCAGTATTTGTTCAAGTTTTGTTTCTAACCTTGCAAATTTTGTCACCAGCGTGCTTTTCGTTATATGGGCAGAGAAGTGTTAAAATAAGTAGTGTCATAACTGGATGAAGGCAGGCTGAAAACAAGGGAAAAAAAAAAAAAAAAAAAAAAAAGAAAGTGTTCTTATGTTTAGGGATTTCCAACTTGTCCAACAAAGTAGTTTATGTAGAATGTTGATTGGATTACTGCTTGCTGAGTGGAATAAGTAAAATGTCAATCTATAGCAAGTTTAATTCAGATCTATGGAAAGAGTAGTACTGTAACAGACTGGTGTGATTCAGGATTCAGAGGGATTGTGTCATTGTGTTAAGGATATCACTTGATAAAGGGGAATTAAAATAGAAGACAAGAAACAAACAGTTCCAAAAAATGCCTTTCCATGGAGTAACACTAAGGTAACACTCCACTCTTAGATATAATCCTTAAAAAGAAAATAAAAAATACCTATGATTCTATTGACTTCTCTCTAGTAAAAAAACTTCTCTCTTATCCAGACTTGTAAACAAAACAAAACAATTGTCCAAGGGTTGATATTATTAAAGCTCCCTGCTCATAGCAATGAAGGCTCTGACATTATCGGAAGCAATAAATGCTATCACTTACTATAAGTCAAGCTATTCTTTGTGCCCTGAACACCATTAGAAAGAAAACTAGTGACTGGGGATGTCATATTACATCTGTTTTACTAGCAAGATCTGGCTGCTGACTGTATCCTAAGAACAAGACACTGAAAACAATGACTCAATGACCTACTCTTCAAAAAACTATACAGGAATGATAAAAAAATGGAGGCGGGGAGCAGAAGTCAGGCTTACTATAGAAAGAATGGAAAAGGTTTTAAGGAAGGTGAGCATGAACTACTGTCGCAGTGAACTTTAATCTGTTTGTGATGGAAACTGTTGCAACACTAGCAAAAATGTAGCAATTCTCAACATGAGATTTAGAAGAGGAAGGTGTTTAGTTTAAAATAACATGAATATTTTTTTCTTAAATTCTTATACCTACAAACTTATAAAATTTGTCCACAAGATTTTTCCAGCACTCAGGCACTGAAAGACTTTTATCAAATAGGTCTGCCCAAGATTTCGTTCAAAGAGAGTGAGATGCTGAACAAAGAACATCAGCTAGTAAGCCCATCTCCTAGCTGACTAGCCTCCTGGATGTTTTTTTTCATTGGCTAGAGGGTTTGCTTTGAACAGAGTATTTTTGTACTTCCTTTAGGCTGATGGTGATTACAGCCTTTCATATCTATCTTTTCCCACCACTGATTATTTAGATCTCATCTAGATATCTCAGGGTACCAAATCTGTGTTCTCTGTCTTTTTGCCAGAATTTCTTCATCCCTTAAGTGTTTGGTTTAGAGTGGGTATAGGCTATCTTCTCTGTTCTTAATCTAGTTCTCCTAAAAAATCTCAAAGGATGTGCTTTGACCCCCATGACACATTGTTTTCCTGACCATTCTTCCTATTTATCCAGGATTTTCACTCATATCTGGCCATTCTTCATCCTCTCTTCATACCAGTTTTACCATTTCTGTTATGCATTTACACACATGTAAAGAACTTGTTGCTATGCAGCAGAGAAGATGGATCCCAGGTGCTTGATTCCAAAAGAACTTGACAACATAGTTAACCATTTTGCTCTAAGTGTAGATTTGCCTTTCATTTTAGATTGCCTTTCATTTTAGATTCCACTTTAAAGCAGAAGAGATCTCAAGCAAAAGTTTATTTATTTATTTATTTATTAAATTTTGAGGATCTTAACTTGTATCAACACCCTGTTGTTTTTTCCAAAGAATCTCCTTTGGGAATTTGGTTTTAACATTTGTCTTCTCTGTGTTCTCTGACTTAGAAAGCAGTATTTTTCCATGAATGCAAAATGTACACTTACTGCAATATTAGTATATTCTCCAAAGGGTTTAAGGTTAAGAGATTACTGTAAAGCCCCCAAACTCTATGCTTCCTTACCTAAGCGTAACTGGTATATCTCTCCCAAATACTGCCAATCATCTGTTTGTATTCATTACATATTTCCTGCTTGACACTGCTTCATAAAGTTTTTTTCTGCTGTCTCTCTGTCATTCCTGACTAGAATCGTTTCCTTTGTTTTTTTTGTTTTTTGTTTTTTGTTTTGTTTGTTTGTTTGTTTGTTTGTTTTTTTAAATAACAATATTCTCACTTAACAATCCAGTCGTCTTAAAAATGTGTTTTAGCTTCAGCAGCTGAGTCCTTATCTGGATGATCTTTGCAGATCTGCTGGATGGCCTGTCTTACTTTAGCTAAGGCACATGAAGTCTGTTGATTGTTTCTGCATCACATGATTTTGTAAAGAGACTGAAGCACCTCTTTATTTATTTTTCTTTTTCCAGAAGTTGTTAGAAACTTCAAATTTACAATTTTGCAATATTATAAGAATTTCTTTCTAAGTAAATAAAAATCCAAGTCTGTTGTATCATCTTGTGTATGCAAAGTGAGGTAGCAAATAACTGCAAGGGTAGAAAATCATGCTGATCTGTTAATGTGCGAAAAGATAGAATGAAAAAGATGCATGTATACAAATTCAGCATACTTCTATCTAATTCTGTAAAACTTAGCTTCAAAATAGATTTTAAACTTTAGATCTGCTACAAAATTTCTTTTTCTTAAAATACTAAATTGGGCAGCTACTGAATTTTCATGAAAATGGATTATGCAGCTGAGTTTGCAGTGATTTGAGTTTTAATAAAATGACACAAACTGTGGACATAGCATGAAGAAGATTTGGGAAAATCCTATGCTTATTCCAAAAATGAAACAGAGAAATTTGAATGGGAGCTATTGAAATCAATTTTATTTAGGAAAATGCTTTGATTTATACATTGGTTTTAAAAGAGATTAGTGAGCACAAACAGCTTTATTACTGGGAATTGCGTAAGAAAAGAGACTTATTGTAGACATCTGATGTTTAGAGAAAATAGTGTTGATATGTTGTCAAAATATTAAAAACCATTCAAACTACCAGTGCAGCAGTACATAACTATCCAGCTCATTAATATTATCTGAGGTTAATGGATTTATAGAAATTGTGTCACTTTCTGTATAGCTGGATGAATCTGATCTTTACACTGTCATCCAATGTAGTTTAGGTATTATTTTTCAATTTACATCTTTTGAGAGTTTTAAGGGAGACAAAGGAGTTGCTAATTCACCAGACAAAAAGGCAATTGGGTACGGACCTGCTGGAGAGGGTCCAGATGAGGGCCACAAAAGTGATCAAAGGGCTGGAACACATCTCCTACGAAGAAAGGCTGAGAGAGTTGGTGTTGTTCAGTCTGGAGAAGACTCTGGGAAACCTTATTGTGGCCTTTCAATTCTTAAAAGGAGCCTATAAGAACGATGGGAGAGACTTTTTAACTGCTGCAACAAGACTAGGGATAATGGCTTTAAACTAAGACAAGGGAGATTCAGGCTGAATGTGAGGAAAAATTCTTCACAATGATGGTGAAATACTGGAACAGGCTTCCCAGAGTGGCAGTGGATGCACCATCCCTGGAGACATTCAAGGCCAGGCTGGATGTGGTTCTGAGGAACCTGATCTAGTTGACGATGTCCCTGCTCTTTGCAAGTCCCTTCTAACCCAGACTATTTTACGATTCTATGATTAATTTGAGCCACCAAATAATATGGTGATGAGCTATAGTGCTATACAGATATATTTCTAATAGCGAGTCATTTTTAAGCTCTTTTACATTACACCTCCCCAAAGGAAAAAAAATGCCTTTTTAAAATTTCCTCTTTTGGCAAACTCTTCAGTATCTTTTTGCTCTTACATAGTTAAGTCATGATCTCAGTTGCAAGAATACCTGTCCAGGGCAATTGTAAGAAAGTGAACTGCTTCTTGTATGCTTCTCTAGCTAATTTTTGTGTTAAAGAAGATTACTTTTACAATTGCTCATATTTAATCAAAGAGCATTAAAGGAAATCTTCATCCTAGTTAGGATTTGCCAAGTCCAGACACACTGATACCAAACTAAACAAAAATGTGTTAGTATTTATAATTTAGTCTCATTAAATCAGGAAGCATCAGGGTTTAATAGACTTGGAGTGCAATTGAGTCCAACCAGCTGTCTGGAAAACCTCTGTTGTGCACCTGTTCAAATATGATTACTCTGTCTTTATATCCCATCCATATTTTCTTTCTTTCTTTCTATGTCTCCACTTGCAGAGATCTGAAAATATTTATTTGACAAATTAAAATCAGGAAAATGTACAGAAAGTATGCAGAAGGAGAAAAGAAAGGGTAAAAGGGTAAAACATGGAACCATGTAAACCATAATGTGCAAAGTAATGGAGAGTGTATTGTAGTAAAGATGTTGGCATAGGAAAGGCTTATGTGAGTCTCATGTTTTCTTTATTATTAATTACTATAAATTCACAAGCTTCATTAGTTAATAAATTACCTGAATGAAACAAATAAGAATGTGGAGAGAACTGTGTGTTAGCACAAGGAAGTAATATGTATTTTTAATCTACTTGCATTCTTTTTGTGTGTTCTTTACCAAAGGGATATATAAAAGAAATGTTTAAATAATATTTCAGAAAGCCTTTGTTTAAGTTTTAGCTCAGGTAATGTGTCATATTTCTTTTCTTATTGATAAATTGCAATGATTGTGTTATAATTGATATATCTGCTAAGTTGAAAAGCCATTTCAGAAATTCATTTACCTGCTATTTGCCATTTGTCTTTTTGTGACTATGTACTGTTTCTCATTCCAACTGTAGCTGCTGAAGGATACCCACATCATATTTCAAATCAGTTACTTGCAGACTGCAAAAATTATGCTTATTCTAAAACATATACACTGAAAATAATTAAAAACATTTACTCCTGATACGGTTTTGTGCAATTGCAATTTTTTCTCCTTGCAATAAATTTTTCTCAGCTTTAATTTTCTGCCCTATCTTTCAAAATAAACAGCCTTTCCAAAACACAAAATTCCATGCCCTCCTGCTTCATAATCCCACCTGGTTTTAATTGCAGATGGACAGTGACAGTTTGATGTTGAGTTCTGGTGCTTTATGAGAAATAATATTAACTAGGCCTTTTTAAAAAAAAAATATTTTCTGAGCAGTTTAGAATCTTTCTAACTACAATTCTCCCAGGCAGATTTTTTAACTAGATTCTAAATTGTACTTTGAAAACCATTTTAAACAAACAGATAATATCAATAGGAACAACAAAAAAAAAAATATTTCCAGACTGCCGGATCCTTGGGAAAAAAAAAAAAAAATCAAAGCATTTCAGCAGGCAAGAAGGGAGCAGGCCCCTAAAAGCACTCAAAAATTCTAGTGAAATTGATGGGGTCCTGGTGATCTTATGTGTTAAAGCCATTTTGCTCAGATGGCTGGTTCCAGGGACTGTAACATGATGCGGCTGGAGTACTGGAAGCATGGAAAATACAAGATCAGGCCAGGAGTTCTGAAGCTGGTAGTACACATGATGCCTGTTATGAGGAGTTTGGAAGCCTATCAAGAACACCTGAAAGCCTATAAAAGCCCTCTTCCAGGCTATCTTGCCAACAGATCTGCAAGTATCATTCAGCAGTAGCAGGAGCACTGAATAATTTAGAATAATCAATCCCAGTTTGCCTGTTTGAACTGGAAGAGAAGAACCTTTAAGCAAAGATTACTTGACACAGGTGGGAAGTGCCAAGAAAATCCACTTGAGACAGCTTAATGGAAAAATACACAGGGAGGAAAAGTCATTGTGCAGTTCAAAGCTTGTATGTAAAATATAATCAAAGTCCTATAAAATGTTTTTTAATCAGACATGAAAAGAGAATTATAGGAGTCCTGAGTCCTCAGAAAAGCTGTGTTTGAAAACTCATGTACATTTCGGAACACTGTATGCTTAAAAGCCGTGCATTTTTTTTAGATTTTTGGGGTGTTTTTCTGTTTGTTCGGGGCTTTTTTGTTGGTTGGTTGATTGGTTGGGGTCTGTTTTTTTATTTGTTTGTTTTTTTTGTTTTAATTTGAGGCCTAATAGCCTCCAGTCATACAGGAAGTATGCATATAAAATCTGATTTTCTGAACACCACTTACTTTTCCCTCCTTTCTAGGTACTTATATATGGGCAACTTTTCAAAAGTCTATAAAGAAAGGCTTGAAATAAGAACTCCTTTAAAATTCGGTAAGAACTAGAGACTAAGGACTGAAGTCTCTGTCAGTTGCCTCACCTGCTGTGACACTGAGAACTCTTTATTCTGTAATACTGCTCAAGCTGGCAGGGAAGTTACTGCTCGAAAGGACTTCACACAGCAAGAAGCACATTGAGGTAGGTGGCAAAATACCCAGGTGTGATGTGCAGCAATACTAGTTCAGTCAGTGAGTTCATCTGAGGCACTGATATTGTTCCTGAAAAATAGTAGAGTTGCTACTTCATGGAATAATGTCCAACAATAACAGTGGTGACTTGAGCAAGATTTGCCTCTTCAAAATTTAAATGCCTATAACAGAGGTATCAGAATTAGTTTCTCAGATACAGTCAATGGAAAGAAATGATAGTTTCAGGGAAAAAGAAAGAATAATAATGCTCCATTCTAAAATGGATAAGATGAAAAGTATAATGGATTCCTATTATTAAGAATCATTCTTTGGTATCCTCATGCTTAAATGCGAATTCTTATATGACAAATAATTCTGTATTTGTAATCCACTAGGCAGCAAAATGGTAAAATTCTTAGCAGGAGGTTTTTGTAGAGCTGAAAATTCTCCTAAGAAGTCCAGAATTTTTCTCTCTCTCTTTTTTTTTTTTTTTTTTTTTTTTTTTTTTTTTGGA
>JAOEHY010037111.1:0-61008 GCA_025447955.1 Psilopsiagon aurifrons
CCGCAGCCTGCCCAGCTGGGGCGGTGCTACGCGGCCCCGCACCGCTCTGCGCCTGCGCGCGGGGCGGGGGCGGCTCCTGCCCGCTTCCGCCCGCCGTGGGGCTGGGGGGTAGCGTTCCGGAGGTCGGGGTGGCGGGCTGTCTGATACCAGGGTGCCTTCGGGTCTGCTCCGAGTAGACGGCCTTTGGTTTTGCGCCGCAATGCCTTTTGAGACCCGCAGCCTCGTACTGTGGGGTTTAGAGAAAGAAACGCGCCGTGCCCGTTAGGTGTCGCGTAGCGAAGGGGATAGGCCTCCCTAAAGGAGCTTGTGCGGCGTGTGTGCGTTGGTCTGCTTTATGGAAGGAAAACACGTACCTGCAGTGGAGGCGTGCGTGCTTGGTTGTGCCCTGCTTAGCTGCGAGCGGTGTGTTTTCCTTCCGTGAGCTGTGGCCGCAGCGGCTTGCCCACGTCCTATGTGTCTGCGGGAAGGTGCTGGCGCGCAGCCGTGGCCCCCGGCGGCTGTGTCCCCTGAAGTGGTCCAAGAGGAGGGCTGCTGGGGCTGCTCTTCGGTGCTCCCCGCCGCTGACACCTGCAGGACGTGTTCTCGTCCTGGTTCCTTCGTAACTTAACGAAAAGGAAAAAAAGTTGTTCCGTGTTTGAGGATTTTTTGCGTGTTAATTGTTTGCTACCTGCTAAAGCTTTTGTCTTTAGAGGGAAGCTGGTGTTCATAGCTTTGGTTGATTCTAGTATTTATGCAATAAAACATGGATAACCTCAGAGATGAAGCCCAATTTTTTCACTTGATGTCTGTATCTTGCTTTCCTTGATACTGTGCTTTGCCGTTCACTGTCTTGTGTCCTGTAAGATGTTTCTGTCCATTTGCGCTTTGTTACATACATATTCAGTATGTAAATCATCGTGTCTAGAAGCCTCATGTAGTAGCTGGGCATGTCACAGGTATCCTTTTTCTTTACCTGATGACTCAACGATCCCGCATTGTTCGCAGGGTGAGGCAGTTTTCCACCTTATGCTTCCAAGTTGGTTGAAATTTCAATTCAAATTGGTGCTAGGAAAGCTTACCTGGTGCAGTGAGACGGGTTCTAAATGCTTTTTCTAGGCCCATGCTTGTCACCCAGTTCTGCTCCCTGGACCTGCAACATTATGAATCTGAGAACTGGGGAAGAAAGATATCTCTTTTTAATTATTATTTTTTTTTTTATAGATCTATTTCTCTGTATGAAGTACATCAGACCTGATTTCAAACAGATTTCTCGGAGTGGACGACAGGTGTCAGCAGTGGTTCAGTTATGTTTAACTTCTTCTTCCCAGCCCTAAGATTCCAGTGCTGTAAATGAGAGTGGGAAAAGGAGCTCATATACAGGGGTCCATAAAGGTGGAAGGAAGGTCTCATGATGAAGGGGTAGGGAGAATAATGTGAGGACTGTCAGGCCATTGTTAAATACGGATGTTGGTTAAGCACGTAATGATGGTGCTGTTTCTTTTCCTCCCCCGTAACTGTGAGTCAGGTCTGTGATATAGGGAAGAAAAATCTTTGCAGGTAAAGGTAGGGAATTGAAGAGGAGAAAAGATTGTACTCGCGCATTATATTTTCACCCTGTTTAAAGATGTATAGCACGTTTCTGTTCAGAACTATTATTAAGTATAGGAAGTGAAGGTACCTATGGGGACATTCCTTGCAGCTGGGAATCTCTGTTCTACTGCGCTATTGGTTTCTGTTTGTCTGTGCATTTGCCATAATGAAATCAGTTGCAGGCCTGAAAAAGATAGTCTCTTTAGCAATGTTTTGATTATAAACTCTTTACTGGTTTGCATTTGGTAATTCTTGATTTTCATGATATTCCAGACTAATTCTAGAAATATGGAGTTTCTGATGTAAAGGTTTTTGTTGGCTTGCTATTATTTTATGTTTTTATTTGGTATTCAAAACATTAATTCTTGTGAGGCAAAGGTTTTTGATTTGTGGTCTGGAACACACTGTTACTGAAATCTTGGATAACTGCTCGTAAACATGGGTACTTTTCCCAAAAAATATTTGAAGACTTAGAAGCAACAGGGAAGCTTTTACTGCAAAACCTAAATATTTTTGAAATTATGAAATCTCTTCTGTAATCAAAACAATAGCTCCAAATGTGAACACTTACTTTCTTGTATCTACAAACAGAAGACTCAATTGTCTTTGCTTTTCCTTTTAGTTCTTATAGTTGCTATTTAGAGTTTTTCATTAGATACTAAATAACTCTGATGTTGGATATAACCTAAGTAACTAAGGCAGAATTTAAAGTAGTGAAATTTCCAGTGCAGCAGTCAAGTTCAAGTACCTGAAGAAGACTAAAATCAAAAGGTTTAGCCAAATTCATGTTAGCGTGTGTTTTTAAGGCAAATGAATAAATATGATTGTTGTTCTTACAGTTTTGGATTTATTATAGTAGAACCCTTAAATAAATGTCACTTAAAAGCACAGTATGCAGGGGAAGACAAATGGTTTAGTTTATTCAAGGGTGATTCATTACTGTTTCAGAACAAAGAAACCTGTATCTTTTTAATGATTGAAATCTTGCAAAATCAAAAGGAGAAAAATTTTGAAACAAGGGCAGCAATTGTGAAGGAAGAAGGAGCGATTATTCATAATAGCTGTTTGCTGGTAAGTTCCAAATTGTTCCTTGAAAATTATAAAATCTTTTTATAAAGAACATTGGCATAATATTAATGTCAGATGTTGTTGTTAGGTAAATAAGTTGTGTTATTCTGAATGGGTCAAATACTGTAATTGTTCAGTATGCCTGAGCCATGTACTCAGCTCCAGACCAGCAGAATACCCAGGGCATAGCAGTGCTCAGGCTGGTTCTTATTTCAAGAAAGTTAATGATTTTTCATCAGAAACTAATTGAACAAAATGTAGAGATGGGATTGGGAGCAGGTCTGAAACATAGAATTCTCCCTTCTTCTGTTCTTCCCCAGAATTGTCTGACTTTGGAATTGTGTTCTTGCGTACTCTTTGATCTATTAATCATGTGTTCTTTCTTTATAGTGTTGGTACTACAACAAGATTGATCCTAGTCACCAGCTGATGGCTAGAGTATTCTTCTGAGAGAGAAGACTTGCTTTCTTTGGTTGATATGTTTCTACTCTGATGTTTTAAGTTAGAGAGTGATTCCTTTAATCATATATAAGCAAAATGGCAAGTGTTGACGTTGACCATCAACACAGATCGCTATAAGGTCTTTCTTTTTCTGCTGAAATCAGATTGGTTGTAATGTGGTACATGTAGACAGGCGCTCCAAGAAGGCTGACAGTTCGGGGTGTGTGGCTTGTGAATTCCAGCTGGAGGGGAGGTGTTAAATTCAGCCCAGGTGGTAGCACCTTTGGCCATTTTGAGTCTTAAGCTTCTAACTAGTTTTACAGGTGAAAGTTTTGGTGCCTGTGGCATTTTGGTGCTTAGCTAGTTAGAGGACTATATAGATAAATTCTTTTGGTCTACGACCATGTATGTACTTCGTAAATTTTACCACAAATGTCTGAATCTTTTATTGAATTTGTGATTTAATAATTATTAAAATGTTAACTCTTTATGAGACAATAGCACTACACAGTCTCTTCAGCAGCTCTGGGTATGCAGATGAAGACTGAAATAAACATAAGCAGCTTGTGGAATCTTTGTCTCTATTGCAATAGCTCCCTTCCGGTTAGCGCCTCTTCTGCGTAGGCCATGTTTCAACTGGTGTGGAAAGGTTGTGGCTAAGAGAAACAGTCTTTCTGGACTGCATTGGAGGGGTTTTGTTTCTAACCTTCTCACCTCCATTCCTTTGATTTGTATCTTCAAAGTACGGAGACTAAGATGATAAGCAAACAGAAATTTTTACTTGCCTCTGTATTGTTATTGCTAATCCTCCAGCAAGAAAATTTCAAAGAATTTAAAAATTCTGTTTTCAGAATGAACTTGATATTTTATAACATTGTCTCATTTTAGTAGCATTAGAATGCTTCATCAGTGATGGAACCAAATATTTATGGCTCCAAAACCAACTCTAAGTATGCTGTGTTTTGGCTTACCTAGTAAGTTATGTTTTGGACTCCAGAACATACTTAGAGTTGGTTCTGGACCCCAACGCAGTTCATTTTTGGCTGCTGGCCGATTGCTCTTGCCCATTCCACGTCATACAAATCCATATTATGTAAAGTCCTTTCATACATCACCGATGCAGCTGAAGCTTTTACATTTCCTTGTGCTTTTCATTCTGTGACAAGCAGCCTGTATGCTGCAGATCCACCTCACTCTGGCTTTACCTCATTCCGAAGTCAGTTACAAGTTCTTCATCAGAAAGTATTTTTGTGTCTTGGTACAAAGCTGAGACTGTCATGCCTTGGCTTGCAGAAGAGAATGTTTTGCTAGCTCTATCATGATGATATCTCTTAACTGATACCAATTTTAGTGAATGGAAGAACGTTTCTGATATGAGCACTGGCCAAGGGAGTCAGTGTGTAGGGCCATAAGCTTGCAGAATAATCTTTTTAACTCTTGTCCCTGTCAAGTAATGAAATTGTCTTTGTAATTCCCTTTTATTTGTGCCATTCATAGGTGTGAAAATATACTTTATACAGAAAGCAGTCAAATAAAACAGTTTACTTTTTCTAGAAGAAAGCTTGGAAAAAGTTTGAAGAAAGGGGGTATAAATTTAAAGGAAATGGATGATTTCACTGGTTTTAGAAACAGTTCGTAATGAAGAAAAATATCAGTTAATTAAAGAAGAAATAAAAGACAGACCATAATGTAGTATAAAAAATTTGAAAGGAATTCAAATTGGTGAGAAAACATTCATAACTTGGATATTATTTCAAGTAAACTTTTCATTCAGAGTAATTGACACTTGTCTCATATTGACAGCATAATTTAAAGGTCTTACACATTAATAAATAAAAAAAAAATACAACAGATCTTAATTAGTTTTGTAAGTCCAGGAAGTATTAATTCAAATAGCTGAAAAAGTCTTTCTAGATTTCGTAGTGGCAGAGAGATATTAGTTACAGGTGCATATTTGATCATTTGAAACGTAAAATTTCTGTGAAGTTAATTTCTCATGTACTAAATGTATATGTGATGAAAAACAAATCTGCACTGATGGCTGTTCTGAGGTTTGAATGTTTCCAATTTATTTACTTTCTCAATTATTTAGAGACAGCTATTAATAAGAACATATGACATTTTTGCAGTTCATTAAAACAAAGAATAACTGTAAAAAATACAAAAATACCAGGGTCAGTTGCATGAATTTAGATTAATAGGGCGGTTGCACTGCCTACTAGAAAAATGAGAAAAAGCAGTGTTTGTTCTGTCAAGCTACTTCAAATATTGAAAGCATAGTAGCTACAGTACCACATGCCTGAGGAAGAGGTGAATTAGTTGCTGAAGAAGGAATTTTTGAAGTTCTTGCAGACATGGGGGTGTGGTGAAAACACTTATTTGGACCCAAGAAAGGAACTGTACAAAGGGAAGGAGATGCAAAATGAGACTTTTCAGAGTTTCACTGATACACCATATCAGTACACTGAGCCATCAAAAAGTACAGCTAAATATCCTTAAGAGGATATGTTTTAACCGGAGGTTACTGTCTAGCAGAATGGGTGGTAGGGGGTGAGAGTGTTTTTTCAGTGTAAAGGCCAGCACATTAGTTTAAACTCATCACAGTTTAAATCGCCAGATTTTGAACTGAAGTGGCTGAATACCAGTATACATTCCTTCCTGTGTGTTTCCAGGAAGGGAGAAAGAGGGGAGGAACCTTTAGCTGAGGAATGGAATGGGCAGCTGGAGGTGGTAAATTTTTTAACTCCTGGGGGCCAAGATTTGCTACAGTTTGTCTGTCAGCGGCCTGTGTGTGCATGCTGTCTGTCACGTTTCTAGTTCTAGTAATGTCTCCAAGCACATACGTGACTTATTTTGGAATCATCTTCCATAATGCTTTTAATAATTGGGTTGTGTTAGGTATCCAGAAGACTGCAACAAGTACTGTAGGGGAAACTTACTGTGTTAGCAGAACTCAGATTAAATTTACTTGTAAGCAGGTCAGTTATACTTCCCTTCTGTATAAAACTTTGCTGCCAGTGAGCAGGTAGATTGGTAAGCAGATCAAGCATGCTCATATAATAATGTTGCTGAGAGCCGGGATTGCTTGGTATTAGACTTGTACCTGAAGTGGATCATCATTGTGAGAAGCAGAGGGTGCATAACTAGGTGATTCTTTCAAAGGAATGAGAAAGTGAGAAAACTGGAATTTCGTAATCTCTTAAATATCTGAGTCACTTTTCATATTTTTACATACATGTGTTACAGGGAATGTCTATTTTGTCTAGAGATACTGATTGAAATTTAAATCCGTGACGGGTAATTCCATTCTCTAGAAATCCAAATATGCAAGTCTGTATGTTAGAAGTGTTGCCTAAGATAGGAATATTATTTTCAACAGACAGCAAAGACAAAGCAGCTGAATAAAACCAACTTAAATTCAGTAAAAGCAGCAGAATAACCAAACTTTTTGTGGTGTTACAAATGAAAGGTTGCACCATTCATATGCCAGAGCTTTGTATACAGCCTAAACTGTATCAGAGCACCAATTTCAAACAAACAAACAAAAGTGTTATAGTATCCACCCAAAGGCATAAATTTCTACTTTCTGGAACAGTTTGAGGAATTATGGAAATAATGTACTACACTAAAATGCAAAGAGAAACTATATATGTAATGAAACTTCCTATAAGAAAATTTTTTGTGCAGAGGCTTTTTAAATAAAGTGGTGCTTTTCATAGTCTTATGAGAGAAGAGGAATGGTGTATAAATGCACAGCTGCTTAGTAGAATGAGTGTCAAAAGTTGGAGCATGACTACTAAGAGGAGGAGGGTGACATGTTTTACAACACTTCTTCTGATTTTCCCTATTATGACACTTAAGATACCATTGTATTGCATTTTGAAAGAGACTTCTGGTTAAAGTCTTCAGTTGGGTGATCAGAGGGCTATCATGAATTACGAGAACTGAAAAAATATGAACGAAACATTGGATATCAGAACTTTACGCTGCATTGTTTATGTAGATTCTGGCTAGCCATGTCATGAAGGCACTTCAGGAAGAAAACCTGTAAAAGGGAGATATAGACCTTTTGTTTGTTTTACAGTGGTGTGTTTGCTTCAGTGGGTGACACAACTCTTGGGGTTTTGTGCCACGAATATGGCTTTGTCATATAAGTCTGTAGTATTTTAAGGATAGCAAAAGGGTGTAAAGAAAAAGCAGTTCAGATTTGAACCAAGCTTGGTCTTTTCTGGACCAAAGTTTGTCTCCTCTCACTATTCTTCTTTTCATTCCCCCCAAAACAGAGGCATGAAGTCTGTGCTTCTCTTTACATTTTACAAAGAAAGAGTGTCTGGGTTGTGCTAGTGTGCTTGAGTTCCTGTTTGGAAAAGGACTCAGCTGCTGTTCGATGTCTTCCAGTTCTCTGATTTCTGGATTTCTTGTAGCTATCAGATGAATATGATTTATTTGATTTTCTATGTCCAAGCACAGATGCATAATATCCTTAAGTTATGAAGGTTTTTGAAAAGAACATTTAATATTTTTTGAAGATCGTTTTATGGTATGTCTGTCTTTTTTGTCTTACCTTCAATGTTAACATTTTCTGTAACAACCTATATGAGGAAATGTATTTCAAAATAGATGCTCTAGATTCGTTCAGCTCAAATACTTTGAGTAGGACTTAATAGAAAAAAAATTTTAACATTAAGGAGGGAACAACATAAACAACATTCAGTAACTTTAGAGGGGTCAGATATAGAATTTTAAGTGTTGAGGATTAGCATCCTGTACACCTGTTAAAATACAAGTCAGCAGGTCATTTTTCATGCTGAATTAGACATGGCCTTTTCAGTAGCTAGGGCTTCTCAGCATTTCTAAGTCCTTCATCAAGTGTTGTGTGCTTATATCAGAAACTCAGTACTAGAACTAATGGCTTCTTACTGTTTTTATTTTAAACTCTGTTTTGACATCATTGTTTTAGAAGTTTTTCCTGCTTGATTGTCTATAATGTATAATATAATGTATTCTTCCAAGCACCTATGAGTTTCTGTTCTTCTGCCTGGCATCCCATTTCATTAAATCATCTCCTGTTGTATTTGGTATTAGCCAGAAAGCTTCAAAACAGGGACAGCTACCTGAACTTCTTGTGTATTTTTAGCTATGTAGAGAAAGACATGCAGGTGAAGCATCACAGGAATAATTCCTTATACTGCGTTGCATATCTTGTCTTAAAAAAAAACCCAAATAAACCAAAACCATTTTCTTTTTCAGACGTTTAGATGTGCCTCCAAAATATTTGCGAAAAATATTAACTGTAACGGAATTTGTGCCGTAACTATATTACTCTTATACAGCCAATGTTAATCTCACTTGAGGCTGTTATTTTAAAATATTTAATTAGAAAAATATTTTCCAGAACCAAAGACACCATGTATGCTATAAAGAAATCATATTTCTAAGGGGTTTGCAGTCTTTAGTATTAAAAAATGCCTTCAAAGTCTAAATATTATGTCAGTTGTGTTATTTTTCTTGTGTACTTTGACTGAAAATTAAGCACACCCGTCTTCTAAAGCATTGAGGAAAAATTGCCAGAATAAAATAGTTTATTAATGTGGTTATGTAATCAATCATAGAAGGTAGCACATACTTGTTTCTAAAAGCTACTTCCTTAGCTTATGGGCAAATTGCACTAGATTTCACAAACAGCTGGAAATAGCATGAACAGGTGCCACTGCTGAATACTTTCTGTGTTTGGCCACTACATAGTAAAGCAGTAAAAGGCAGGTTGATTTGTCTGAGCACTGGAGTTTGAAATGAACACCTTTTATAAAAGTCTTAATAAATGGCAATATGGTTATCTGTGATGTACTGATTATGTTATTTAGAAATAAGCACTGATCATCCTACAGTGAAAGGGAATTTAAGACCATAAATTTCCTAATTTGAATTCTTAAAAATGGTTTTGAAATTAAAATAGTTAACCCAAAATGGGGAAAGCATACCAGATGATTACATTGGTTTTGTTCTTGTTCTGTTTGTTGGGAATGTGCTAATATGTCAAGCTGGAGGGATCCTTGTGTGTTGCAGTATTATTGTGTTTTTAAAACTAAGCAAAAATCCTAATATTGTTTATCTGCAGTGTAGCTTTGTGCCATTTTCCTGTGTGCTGTAATAAAACCTTAAAGGTTGTAGTAATTTTCCATGTTATCCATTTTGTAGCCATTAAATGCGTGAACATTTAGCTTTGTCATCTAAATTTTGTAAGAGAAAAATTATTAGATACTTAATGAGTTTCAGTATTGTTTTTGCTCGAATATCTGAGTGTTTTATTATGGGCAGTGAAGTCATCTTCAGAATTCTCCTCTTGAGTGGTCATTTAAAACCCATTTTATAAGTGAGATGAGGCAGAGAATTTTCATTCCCCAAAACCAAAACTGCACGGGAAATGTGAATGCCCAGACTAAGCCCCTGCTCTTTTCAAGTGCTTTGATGTTTTTGCAGCATTGTATATTTGTTGCAAGTTGCTGATGCATTTCTGTTTGGAAGCTCTCAATATTCTGCAGCACTGCAAGACCAGACTCCAATCACTTCATGTCACTGTGCAATAGAAAATTTGGAACATTTACATGCCAAGTTTTTTGCACTTTAATGGCATCACATTGACTGTTGGATTCTATATTTATTTACTTGCGCTTCTACTTTCTGATTTCTGTTTCAATGTACGTAGCTTTCTGTTTCTAGCTCTCCCAGTCTGTATGAGCTTGCTCTCAGCTATTTGATTGGTGTTCAAGTCTCAGTATTCACATTCCTGATTCTTCCAAAATGCCGTGTGAGCGCTAGCATCTGAATAATTGTTCTGTTTTCATGACTGGGTGCCTGGTAGCATGGGTTTGTCAGCAAGCTGTAATGGCAGTTTCTGCAGAGCTTTAGTAGCCTTAAAATAGGCTAAATTTGGTTTGTTCTGTGCATTTGGGAGAGTTTCCAGTTAAGCTGTCACATGTAAGTTATAGAGCTTTAAAAAAAAATTACTAGGAGAGTAATTTTTGTAGCTTCTTAGGAGCATGTGTGAACTGAAATTCTGAAAACTCATAATTTCTTTCATTTTTATGTAGCTTAAAGCTAAGGAGGAAAATTTTTGAGAGGATAGAAGACAAGCTTTGTTGTAGGAATAGCTGTCCTGCTCGATATTCATATTGTTTCTAAACCCAGAAGTTTTATAGATCAATGAAGATTTTTAAAAGATCATTTACAAAATATGTACATCCACAGCCTTATTTTTGAAAAAAGGCTTTTGTTATTTTTTTTGACCCTTTTAATGAAAAATTCAAATTGAAGAAGACAACAACTGAGAATTTTCTTTTCAATGATTTATCTAATGCAAATATAAGAGGCAGGAAACAGTATTGTAAGGGGAAGATTGACTCTGATCACTGCTCTTAAATACAGACACCCGTTATTTGTAGTAATTACTATTTGGATTTTTGCCTCTACACAGGAAGACTATTTTGTTAATTAGCAAAACATGGGAGAAGTCCAGATGACAAAGCACTGTTACAAGATGACACAGTGTGGCATGAATTAAAGAGAGGTCAGGTAAAATACTATAAAGAAGACAAAGGTTTTCTGTGAGATAAATAGGATTCTTCCTTATTCTGCGTGGTGTATTTGCAAAACAGGTACTTAAGGTGGCTGTGGAATTCTGTGGGCTGATTAAGCTTAATAATACTAGTAGAAATATGGAAGAAGTAAGAAATTCCAATACCAGATGTGTCACTAAGGAAAATATCATTTCTGTTAAAGATTGAAACGGAAATTGGCAGTGGTGTCTCAGAACATAATGCCTATTTATCCTTATGGAAAACATGACACCTCAATTCAGTGTCAGATAACAATGTGCCAAATATAAAAAGGGATTTTCATTTGGCATTTTAAGTACTCACTCTTGCTTCTAACTATGGTATGAAGAGAGCAGCTCCTATTCTGGCTGGATGAGGAAATATCTATAAATGAAATTTAGTAGAAAACATGTATATTTTTCTTCACAGATTCATATAGTTAACGGTGTAACTGCTTTTTGCCTTTACTGCTTTGACTTTTGTGTGGATTCATTTTTTTTCAAAGAAAAAGACAAAATGTCTGTTTCTCTCAAGATAAGCTCAATTAAGTTTCTGTCTGTAAAAAAAGTCTTAATATTTATTTCCAAGCACATTTTCTTTTATCGTCTTCATTTATGTAAGCTTATTTCAATGTAGTTTTCAAAAAACATCATTCATTCTTACTCTATTAAATTACCTCTGGAGTCAGATGATAAGAGGTCCTTTATTTTGCCACTTTTGTTTCAGAAATACGATTTTGTATCATAACCGTAGTGTCTGCTATGCTGTTCATTGAAGTCGGGGGATCTGAGGATGCAGTGACATTTGGATCATACCCTCTGTTCCTGATGGACAGTTGCCAACATTCTAAAATGTTTTTTTCTGACCATCAAACTAGAGAATCCAAGATAGAATAGAAGGGGTGTTTCAGTTTAAAATTACTATGGGTAGACTATTTTAAACTGTAATTCAAGACATTATTACTTTTATTTAAAAGGAAATATGAAAGTTTAGAATGGGACCCTTTTCAATGCTGTCATGATTCTTTATTTTAGGATTATAACTTAGGAATCAAGTTCTGTCTGGCAGCTCCTGAGTTTGTATCATGTTGTGACACCATTATTTACTCAGCAATTACGCTAATGGAACAACTTGTGCATAACTGCTGATGACTGTGAGTAATAGTTTTATGGTATATAAGCAAATTAATTCTTGAAATATCTGAGGAATTTAGATTCCCCTCTCTAAAACTGGCCAAGAAATAAAGCCTTTCATGTCGTAGGTTTAAAATAATACGATGCAGTACAATGAACTGTATCAGAAGCATTAGAAATTACCCATGTTGTATGCTTACCAATTGCATTCACTCAATTTTAATTACATTTTAAGTAACTTAATTTTAGGTGCCTCAAGATCTTTCTTGTAAAAATATCTAGTAGTTTCATTCTTATAATATGCTGGTTTTTGTATAATGCTTAAGGACATGTATACTGGATGTTTTCATTCAGCCTGAGGAAAATAAAAAGACTGTCATAGCTGGTATATATTCAACCTCAGTTTCTTTATTAACTTGTACTTCAAGTATTCAACTGATGTGATCTTAGTTTTGTAAGAAAAAAATATTAGTCTAACATAAAATGAAGGATTGTACTTGAGAAGCAGGAGAACTTGTTTTAACAAAAACTGATTACCTGGATTACCTGGTTTAGTGCATGAAATTGTAGTCCTTATTAGTAATTTTGACAGTGTATTTTTAAACAAGTATTAATAGGGTATGAATGAATGAGTTAGAAATGCAGAATTTGTAATGAAACGGACCTTTCAAGTGGATCAAGTACAGTCCTGGGTCTTGGAACTTGTCTCTGTTATATTCTCTCTCACTTGAATATCACCAGGCTAGCAGGAGTGGCAGTGAACTCAATACTATGTACAGTATAAATAATCGTCATATTTTGAGCAGCAAGCATCATGACCAGCTGATATTTTCTTTCCTCAGGACCAGTTGTTCCCAAGAGTGCGTGGCTGGAGCCATATGATCTTATCAACAAATTTGAGAGCCCTACCCAAACACTGAGAGAGATTTCGCTGCAGCAATGACTGTCATAGAAGAAAGTCGCCCTTTTGCCCAGCAGCTATCCAATGTCTACTTTACTATACTTTCACTTTTTTGCTTTAAACTTTTTGTGAAGATCAGCCTTGCTATACTTAGTCATTTCTACATTGTGAAAGGAAACCGTAAGGAAGCAGCAAGAATAGCTGCTGAATTTTACGGAGTTCCTCAAGGACAAGGTATATTTGTACTTACTATCTTATCACTACTATTTGGGGATTTTGTTGTTACTCTTTGATTTCCCAGGTAATTACTTACTTGCTAGCCTCATTTATATTCAATTTGTCAAATGATATGTGTGACTTGTTTTTTTCTCTGTAGTTCTCTCTGTTTTTTAACAACCTGTTGTCACATTATTTAAGCTTTTTTTTTTTTCTTTTTCTCCATTTTTTTTTTTTTAAGGTTAATATTAAGTTCAAAATAAAACTGCAGGATACAGCCAGTGTCTGTTAGGAGAGAGTCCTGTACTTGAAATGGCTATATTTAAGATTGCCAGATACTTTCCAAATTAAGACTGTTTTCCCAATTTCTCCTAAAAGTTAAAATGTTCATGTAATTTGAGAAGATGTAGTCCTTCTGTACTTTGAGTAAGTCAGTGTCAGCTCATATCAGGAAGCTTATTTACTGTTTGTCAGAATGAGCTATTGGGCATCTGTGTGGATATCCATCAAATTTTACTTGGTGAAAGCTCTTGTAAAGATTCATTTCTCTGATCAGGCAAAATTTTGGCAGAGCTCCGCACCGATGGTCCCCAAAGCTCATCTGTGGTGAGGCAGTGCCATTTTCATTCAATTCTTTTTCTGGGTAGCAGAACACAGAAAACTCTTTCTTCTCTATTGTGATATCCTAGTGCATGAGTGAGCCATGGTTTTGCTCAACTTGGGATCCCTGCTGCCTCACTTGTCTTTATTGTTGTTCCTTTTATTCTGCGATAACATCAAATTCCAGTTAGGTGATGGAACAGGAAGACTTGTCTTGCCTCTTATCTCCTTCATCACTCATCCCTAGCTACCATGAACAAAAAGAAGTAACCCAAGTTAAATGCAAATGGAAAAACTATAGAAATGAGCCAGAAACTGTTTCAAACCTAAAGATATTTTCAGTCTTCAGTGACAAAAGTTAGACTTTTTGTATGTGTGTGTGTGTGTGTGTGTGTGTGTGTGTGTGTGTGTGTGTGTGTGTGTGTGTTCAAATTTCCAAACCAGAGAGACTTGCATCCTAAAGCAGGAATTAACATGCTTTGCAGAATATTTACTCAAGGTAGGTTTTTAACACATGATCCCTGAAAAATTTAGAGGGAAAGTTCAGAAACCTAGGAATTTTACATCTGAGTATGTTAATGACATCATTTGAACTATTACACAGTGTGTTTGTGTGCAAGTATATGTACAGATATAAATGCATGTGGAGTTGCATGTATGTATTCACTAGAGTAGAATGGGAAGGACTGTCTATCTCATCAGAAATACAGAGAATGTGGTAGCCCTCACTTGAAATCAAGAATTTTTTGACAGAAGCTGCTGGGTAGCTCATTCTGAGAAGGCTGATGCAGTATCTGAAAAAAGAAGGAAAAAGACTGGGGAAAAAACAGAGGAAAACGAATAAAAACATCACATCCAACACATCAGGTTGGAAAGTGAAATCATCTGTCTGCAGTGTTACTTGTTGCTAAATCCAAGAGATTTTAGATTGGTCATTTGTCAAATGTCTGAACTATTGTATCTAAATAAATGTATATTCAGCATTCTAGTAGCTAGCCTATGCAAAAGGTGAAAATCTATCACTCTTACAGGTTACTGTTTTGCTCAGGTAACAGAGATTTATATTGATTTCAAGGCTCAAACATATGGTAGAGTTTTCTGGTTTTCTGCTTGGTTTATTCAAAGAAAATAGTTGATGCAACTCTTTTGCTCTTAAACTGTACTTTTTGCAGCTTGACACCAGTGTGTCTTAACTTTTCGCTGCCCTAATTGTAGTGTTTGGGTCTGGGTTTGTAACAGTTCTAAGCACACGTTCAGTTAACGTTACATAATCTGCAAATTCAGCCATTTGTTGTGATTAACAAGACCAGTCTTTGCTCTTTGGGATGCAGATAACTCTCCTCAAAATTACTATTTTATCCCATTTTCTGTATACCTTTGTTTTGTGTTTGTAGAATGGGGCATGTTACTGTCTCAACTCACATCCTGTTGTGGGATTTGGTTTATGTTTGTGAAATACAGTACAGAGATACCTCAGTAGAGTATATATGATACCATGCAACAAAATATCCTGTTCAGAGTTATAGCTAGAAGATGTACAATAACTAATGTGAAGCTGAAGCTTGAAACATTAAATGATAAAATTAAATACTGAGTATCCTCCTAATTAGTGTTCCTGTTCTGTTTTTTCTTAAGAGAGATGCCTGAGCAGAAAAAAAAGAAACAAACCAGAAAATTAGACTATCATTGCTAGAAATTTATAGTGTTCCAAGAAGTAATTAAAATTAGAGGAAATGTTAGTTTTAATTTTCTAGTTATAACCTGATTACATACTCTTAAAAGTCTGTTAGTGCTGGTATTTTCAGTTTGCTGGTAATAGTACAAAATTACTTTTTGCTGTTGTAATGGCTTGATTAGGGTGGAGTGCTATAGTTTTGAAGAAGAGCCTTTTGAAATAATGTGGTACTAGGAACAGGCGTTATTTCATGTTCACTGAATTTAGCTCTTGAGATAAAATAAGCCTTTCTTTTACAAAGCCTGTATAAATTACACGTTTCCTGTCTGACTTTGTTTTGTGCCTTGTTCTTTGTTGAATACGGGGAGACAGCTTTACCTGCGTCATCTGCCTACTGTGTTTTTGAAGCTACATGTTAGTAGTGAGACAGGTCATATTTTGTTCTTTAATATTTCAGGAGTATTTTCTCTCCAGTTTGGATAGTCACCAATTCACTGTGTTAAATCTATCCTTTGATCTCATGTGTATGTGAGTAGCTAGATAGGGATAATGTCCCAATAATTAATTAATAATTATTGTACTGTGTATATGGCATTGAAATTTAAGAGCTAGATCAGTGTTCAGCATCAACTAACACCACAAAAGTGTGTATAAAAGCTCTGTTGATTATAAGTCACATTGAGTTGTTTATGGACCGCTGAAAGATGCCTTCAGAGGTTATTTGGATATTCTAGAATCAAATATACATTAGTTGTCTGGCAAACGTTTCGCTAACCTGTTTATAAAATGCTTAGTAATCATGATTCTTGCAGCATCCTTATGCAAGTAGTCACAGCTTTTACTGTTCTCATTGCTAGAATGCTTCCCACTCCACCCAAGACCTACCTAAGTCTTTATTTCTGCAAACTAATACATAAAATGTGATTGTGATATTTATCAGTTTTTCTCCATGTATGACAAGTAATCAATTTAAAAATTATTGTCATGTGCCTTCCTACCTCTACTGTGTCTTTTCTGGAATAAAGGAAAAAGGATTTAACTTAGTCTGTCCTCCTAAATCTTGTTTTCTAGACCTGGAATTACTGTAGTTGCTCTCCTTTGGACTTGTGCCTGTTCATCATATACAGTTCATAGGCCTCTTTATTGAAATCTAATTTCTCATGTTAAGCAGAATGCTCCAGCTGAGAATTTGTTAGTGCAGCCAGTGGAACTATTGTATAAAAGTGGAACAGTTATGTCATGTGCCACATACGTGATACCCTATGTAAGGATACAGTCTGTAGCTTATAAGACCCATGTTAAGATAGAGTCACTGTACTATGTATTTGCTTTTTCCTCTCAAGTATAATATGTTGTACTGGCCTTCAGCTGACTTCATGCTTTTGGTATCAGAGAATTTCTCCATTTTGCTCAAGTTCTGTTTTGAATTGTTTCCCTCTGGGTAGTTGCAGCATCTGCCATTTAGTGTCCTCTACTGATTTTATAAAAATAAGTATAGTACACTATCATCCACACTATGAAAAAACTGAATAGCACCATATTCAGGACAGAACTCTACAGTTTTCACTGTAGAGTAAAAGTTTGTTTTAAGTTAAAGACGCATGTCTTTATAAACTATGAGAATTGAATTTATTTTTTTTTTTCCAGTGAAGTCAGTGTTATTACTATCATAACAGAATTAAAGAAAAAGGGATCCATTCTATTACAAAGGTCCCATGTAATGGATTAATTTTAACTTGGCACTACTTTATATACTCTTACTCACATACAGGCATTTGCCCAATTGAATTGAAAGGGACATATGAGCTGCTTAGAGCTAAGTGCTTTGCAATCAGGGACTATAGCTCTGTTGTAAATAGGCTATTGTGCATAGCTCTTTTTATTGTGTTAAAGTGGATATGTGTTTATTCATTACACTAGAAACTTCGGAAAAGTCAACGCTTTACTAATTTATTTCTTTATGGAAAAAATTGCGGTACATATATGTTTATTCCATTTTAAAATTCTGTGCCTACCAAATGACCTACAAAAATGAACTCACTTGCAAATTAACTGTGGGTGTAATTAGTTCCTTAGCAGGCTAGTTGCAGTGACAGGGATCTGCACAATCAGATTTCTTCTCTCGCTTTATTTCCAGACCTGTGCAGAGTTACTAAGTCAGCCTTTGTAAAGCTGTTGTTGGATAAAAATGGGAGGATCAAAAGCAATCTTTAAATTCTCCGTACTATACCAAGTAGCTGGTCATATTGTGAAAGTGCTCTGTATATACAGGGGCTGAGTTGGACCTTCAGCTGAGTTTTATAGTTCAGTTGCTTTAGGATGGGGTAATAGCACTGTGGTATGAAGTGATTTCAAAGTTTAAGTGTGTATCGAATCTTAAAAATTAATTTGTTGTTTGGTGTTTTGGGTCTGTAAGATATAAACTTTACTGAATAGTAGTAAGAGCTTGGTTTGTATGGAAGAGTCCATTCTTTGATAATACAGATGACTTTATAGAAAATATAGTTCCCATTTATAAACTTTTGAAAAGGCAAAAAGTATTCTATCAAAATTATACCTGATAGTGACTGTCAAAATGCTTTTAGCTGCAAGCAGAAGGTGAAAAAGAAGAACTTCCTTATGAAAGAATCATTTTGCAGAAGTTAATGTAGCATAAATTACAAACTAGTCCTGTACTTAGATACTTGGAGTCTGATGCACAAGCTAAGTAGTTCTGACAACATAAAATGCATTTTCTTTAATATCCTATTTTTTAATCAAGTCAACTCTCTTTGCAGAAATCTTCATAGTATATCACTTTATGCATAACTGCTTTAATATTTGAAAGTTCTTTGAAAATAGAATTTATATTTGTAGTATTTTAGTATAGCTTCTCAAAATATAGTGGTTTTTGCAGAACTGGTAGAGTGAACATGCCCTGATTTCTTTTAAGCTTTTGTAAAAAAAGTTTGCTCTTGAATGAACAGAGCAAGTACTAAGCTACCTGTCTTTGCTCTGTCTGCCTTTGCCAGGCATGGTAGGAATGCTGAGTACACTAGTTACTCCTAGTTACCCTAAATTAAGCGATCTATTGTGGGACTATGGGATTTCAAGACTGGAGCTGCCATCTGCTTTCAGGAGTAGAAAACTTGTAAGCAGTGTGAAGCCTTGTATTTCCTTCTTTTTCTTGTACATTGAGTGCTGTTTGGGTGGACCCAAGAAACTGGTCCATTAAATAAAACTCATAAATAGGAAATAATGCTATGTTTCACTGTTAGAGATCCACTGTTTGGAAAGCTTGATTACATTTTGAACTGCAGTGAATGATTAGAGCAAAGTTTTCCTATTATTTAATTTTAACAAGTTGCAATTGATATTGTCACTCAGCAACAGTTGTTAGGTAGGGAAGATAGGCATGAGGCATTTTCTCAACTTGCATTCCACAGAGATCACAGTTCTATTAATAAAAGCCATATAAGACTTCTACTGGCTTCCTGGATACAATAGAGATTCATTTAGTAATGATAGGAATATTGTATGGCATACCTATTTGCCATACCACTTAGTGTAAGCCACCACATTTGGCATTTGTTTTTCATATGCAGCACGTAAGCTAATGGTGTAAAAATGCTTAAGATGGTGTGAATGTTCTTCTTTGAAAGTTCAGGACGGAGGTTTTCTTTGATACAGTTCATCACCTTCTCTTAATATGCTAAATAACTTTGCCTAGTATGACAAATAACTGCCAAAGAAGACTGGTACTTCAAAATAAATCTCAAGAAGACACTTGCTTAGAATGAAGCAAATGACATCACATATCAGCAAGATACCAGAACCGTTGGTATGAAGACTATAATTTACCTGAAAGGGGTTTTGGTGAGAGTTACATGATGAAACTAGGCTGGCATGGCCAGAGCACTGACCTACTTGCTTCAGTGAAAGCCAAGCACTTGTGTTGGGAGACATTGATTCTTCTCTTACTTTAAAGAAAATCTCCAAGGCTAAAGAAACTTATAGTGAATATATCTGCTGGAGCCTGTTTGCATACTTCCCTGAAAGGCACTGAGATCTCCTACCAGGTGGATTCCTTTGTGGTTATTTTTTAAATTTCTGTCTGTATTTTTATGTCAGGACCTCCTTGAGAATAGCATTGCCACAGCTGTATTTTATAGTTAGTATAATTTATGTGTGCGTCCTTGAAATGTATCTTATCTGACGTTGGACCTTAACTTGTCGCCAGCCTAGGTCCTGTTGGCTTGCTTGATGTGCACACTCTTAACTGAAATGGAAATCCTCTTCATCAAATTATTTTTTTTTTATTTCTGGATGTAATTAAGAATGTTTGAATTAAAAACAAGTACAAAATGAAACATTATGAGCTCTGATGTAGCTTAAAACCTGGAGTTTTAAAGGTACATAGCAATAAGACTGAATAATTATCCTGGAGCAAGGCCTTAAAGACAACTGTTGTTAAAGAAAATGCCATTAGGAAACTACATTGCTGGACTGGGGCAAGGTGAAACATACCACCTGCACTGGTCTTTTTTGCAGAGGTGGGGAGTAAGGCAGCAGGGAAAGACCAAAATAGCATAGTTCTCTGAAGGTGATGTTCCTTCTCTCAGTCATAGACTTGTTATGGACAGGGTTATGCTATTCACACTGTTGCAGGGGATGTTCTCAAACATTTGCAATGCAGGCAAGCAGCGAGTGAACTTCTGCCAGGTTTAGATGATGGCTTTGGGGGAATGCATTACATGCCTAAGTACTGAGCTCCCTTCATGATTGCAGCCATGCTGGCTGGTCAGTAATAAATCCATTGTGGCATGCTGCATCTGTTGCACTAGTGGATGTTATTCTTTGCTACATCTAGTCTTTTTGACAGAACGTATGATCTCTATGGCTGTTCCGTCACAGTAATTGGCTGAAGATTCACACTGTGGTGCTCTGTGCCACTCCCATGCTGACTGCTGATCTCATGCCTTCTGTCTGTCTATCTTCTCTGTCAGTATCTGAAGTCCAGGCCTGTTTGATAATTGATTTGGCTGGATTCATCAGCATGACTGCTGCGATTTGTTTTACTTTAGTCTGTGTTAGCACGTACTCTGTGTTACCACTGCCTGCCTGCATGAAGAGGTCTGGCAGGTACACATTGCAAATCCACAAGCCAAGAAAGTCAGTAAATGTATCATTGTTCCATATTTGACTTCTGTGGGGGCTGAGGCAAAACCTTTATCGCATCAGAATATTTGATCTTTTCTCAGCCTTCCATTCTGGTTCCCAGCATCCAAGGATACAAGGCCTAACAGCTGTAAAAATTTCATGGAAAGAGGTAGAAAAATTACTAGCCATCCATGCTGTTGCTACAATAATAATAATAATAAGCCAAGAGAGGTAGATGGCAGTGTATATAGAAAGAGCAGGATTGTGTAAAAGGCTTTTTTAGTGCTTACAGTGTCATAGAGAAATGTCATTTTTTGCTTAAATAACTAATGACCATTTAAGTAATGTCTGCATACTTGCTGGCGTTTGTCAAGATGTGGAGGACAGAGGGCAGTTTGGTGGCATCTGGGTAATGCCTAAGCTTCTGGTTGTCTGCTAATGACTTATAGTCATTGTATTGGCCATGAAATATAGCTTGATGCAAGAATGTGTTTTAAAAAATTTAGAATTGTTCCAGTCCTTTCCCTGTCCTACTGTTAGAGCTTTGTCCTGTACTTTTATGTTGCATTTAAGTTCCGTGGTGCTGAGCCAGCACTGCAGGATGTAATAGTGGCACTGTGGCCTTTCAAGATTTTGTTTTTGTCGGTGACCATGTTTCTGTAATTATTCCGAAGACCTCCTTTGCCTTGGCTTCTCCTACAGGGAGAAATATTCAAGATCTCTGCTGGTTCCTTTCCGGCAATGTCAAATGGCAGGCAACTCTTGGGGTACTGGCACTGAGAACCAAGGAGCCTGTTGATCATTTAGCTTCATGGCTGTAGTCTGTGGATTACATCAACAGGCAGGCAGTTCCTAGTCCTGTTCTAGAATTTAGTGTGACAGGTTCTGTGCAGTCGCTGTGACCCTATAATAATCCTGGTCATTAGAATGAATCCGAAAGTGCAGAATGGGATGTGGCTCATCAGTTGGCTAGCTTGAGGAGGGTTGCACATCAAACACATATTTGAAAATAGTGCAATTTTGTCCAGTTTTTCCAAAGTTAAATTGCTGTTATTGGGATTTGGACTGTATTGCTTTGGGCTGCATCATGTGTCAAAAAGGTGAAGGGTAGAGGAGGATTGTCATTGTTTTTCTTAACACTTTTCTTGTGCTGTCACAATTGCATCTTTATTGCCTTAAGAGCAGTCTTCAGAATAGAACTAGTTCCTCACTGAAGGGGAGGAACAAAAATATCTTTCCATTTTCATTCCCACCTATTGAGAGCTGCTGCCCCTGTAAACTCAGAGCTATTTGCTGGCAGAGAAGTTGAAACTGTACTGACATTTCTTCTTCTAGAAATCTGAATTAAACACTATTCTGAAGAAAATCACTTGAAAATTTCCTTTAACAACTCTTCCCCTGTGTTATAAAAGTTGAATATAAATTGTTAGTGAAATGCAACATCCTAGTGATTTGTTTAAAGCTTGTCTGCTAAATTAAGTCAGAATTCCAAACTCAGCAGTAAAATCCTCTGTTTTCCTTACTCTCAGACTGTGGTGTCTGCCTCTTCCTTGGGCTGCTTTTTTGCAGGTAGCTATGTTGTTTTCATGAGTAACTAGAATCTAAACACTGTTCCTAATTGCTTGTGTTCCCAGGCAGGGGAAATAACAGTCTGTTGTGCTTTCTACATACTTGGATGTTGACTTAGATTTCTGTATAGGTTTTTCGGCAGATTTTGGAAGTGTCTGAGTGTCTTCTGTAGAGAAAAATCTGAAGAACAGAATATGAATACCAAGTCTAAGTAGTTTCAAATATTGATAGTTTTATTACCTAATGGAGTCAAGAGATGTTCATTTTTATATTGTAGCTAATATAACCCAGTGCATGGATGACTGATTCAGGAAGGCCATGTGCTATTTCACTTCCACCTCTAACATGGAATTACTGAGTTCTTCAGTGTTACTCCACAGTTTTAATTGTACGTTCATTCCCTTTTTCTATCAACATTTCAAATATATTTTTATTACTTTTCCAGTTGGTTTCTGATGTTGGTCTGGCTTTTTTTTTTTTAAATACCCCTTTTATTTACACACTGCTTTAATAGGACTTTTTAATGGGGAGGACAAATGGTTGTGTCTAGCAGAATTTAGTGAAAAGTTGCTTCTAGAGTCCTGAATGGAATAAGCTTTGCCTACTTTAAAGGCTGAAGAAAGATAGTGTTCCTATTTTTATACATTGCATTCTGATGTCCTACAAAGTATTCAAAGTAACTTAATAATAGAGTGGTACATCTCCATGGAATAGAGGTACCTTTCCTAGTGCCATTGCCTTGAAGGTGGCAGATTCTGTTGACAGCTCACTGCTTCCTATGGGGCTCTGTGGGTGAGAGTGACCTGGTGCTGATGGCTCCCCTGGGGTCTTCCTCTTTGAAGCCATGGCAGCTGTCTGTGTGCCTGCTGGTTTTCTTGCTCCTGCAAGTCACATCTCTGAAACTAGTAAGAGAGAAGGGGGGGCTGGAATATCTGTGGGAAGCAAATTGTATGAACTACTTCCATGTTTGTACCACTCTTCTAGAAGGACCCAGCTTGAAAACTCCTACAAAAACATGTAGGTCTTTTCTTCCCAGCCCACTGTCAATCCCTGCCCTGCAGTGCCAGATGCTTTTTGCTTGGTTCTGATCCTCACCACCTTCTCCTGGAAGTCCTGGGATGCCATTCCAAGTGGAAAGGAAGTGTAAAACTGAGATGAGGCTCAGAGCTGTGGCAAAGCAATTGTTATTGGTTATTTCTTACCTGGAGAATAGTGCTGATACCTCCCTAACAGAAACATCTGTAGTCAGCTTTCCTGTTAATCAATTTTTCAGTATTTATTTACTCAAAAAAAATCATAAATTTTAACAAATAATTCTAGAATTAAAGTGACACGTTTTTATTGTGCCTTTTTATAATGAACCCTTTAGTAAAAGCTCTTTTCAAGTCTTACTTGCAGAGTCTGATTGCAGGATGTACAGAAGTGTTTATTTCAGTCTATGAGATACCCTGGCTCATTCAGCTGGATAAAACTGAGGAAAACAGCTCTCTGAAAGCAGCATGTAAGGCCTGGAAGAGTGCAGTTTTGTTCTCTCTTGCAAGAATAGCAGTAGTCCACCTGCTTCTGTTCTGTAAAGAGTATAGCACCATTCCAATGGGGCAGTTCTCATGTGCTGTAATTTCAAGGTGAAATTTGTGGCAGCTCTTCCTTCTTTCCCTCAGCCTACCTAACTACAGTTCTGCTTCTGGTTGTTCTCCTGAAGAAAAATAAGTGGGATAGAGAAAATTTCATTAAATGCCTGTTTATTATGTCAGCATCTTAGGGATTAATTTTTGTCAGGAACCTGCAACAGGCAGTAATAATTAAACCCTGTAATGGTAATTTTCTCTTTAAAAATTTGCAAATTGCTAGTTTTTATATAGATAGAAGAGGATAGGGAGGAAATACTGGAAGTGGCAAAGCCAGCATCTTAGCACGTTATTAGTGCAGAGAAATCACTGTCACTTTCATGCATTTGGAATTTTGCAGATTGCTTCTCCTTGCAGATTTCTGTCAGATAGTATCAGTGTGATGCACAGTAACAAAAACCAAAACAAAGCACCCCCCCAAAAATACCCCAAAACCCCTCACTTGTTTTTGTTATTACTTAGATTATATTGACTTGTGCTTCTTTTGACAAGGCTACCGCCTTACTTTCATAATGGGATCAGGCTTTCAGACAATCAGTGAAATCTTTTATTTTGCGAGTCAAACCATGCTTTTATTTATTCAAGTTCCATTTTCTAGTTGGCATCTGCAGGATACCTTGACCCCTATTAAAAACCAAAAAAGCCCCAACCAACCCAACCCAAAACAACAAAAACCTCCAAACCAAACCCCAACCAAACAACAGCAAAAGAACCTACAAAACAAACCACCAAAAAAAAAAAAAATAATTGGGAGTGCTTCATAGTTTCATGGATTCTTCTGAAGTCCAAAATCCCTCATGACTGCAAATTACATATGAGTAAAGCCTGATGCACTAATAATTATTGTTTCTATTACTAAAATAATTGACAGTCTGAGAATACAGCTTTAGTGTTCCTGTTTTAGGTTGCTTATTATTCAAGCAACAAAGCATTAAATACCAATGCTTTAAGAATCTGTTTCTTTTTTGTTTTTGTTAAATTGTTACAAAATTAACACCTTCTTTCCATTTAAATCATGTAAATAGTTAAGACTCATGCTGTAGCTAAGCTGATTCTTTCTCTGTTTTAAAAATAGAAAATGCTAGAGCAGTCCTTCCCTTCCCCCACTACGTACTCACTAGTCCAAGCTAGTAAATGTTACTGAATGGATTTCAGTGTTGTAGCCATTCTACAGTAAGTACAGGAAGATCTTTTGTGAAAAAGCGAAAGGAGGAAAAGAGGTGGTAGAAATCCCTTTGGCAGTGCTCGTCAGACCAGAGTACCTGCACCAATGACAGACAGGCTTTCCTCGAGAAACAAATAATGACAACAAGCACT
This sequence comes from Psilopsiagon aurifrons, assembly GCA_025447955.1. Taxonomy (NCBI): domain Eukaryota; kingdom Metazoa; phylum Chordata; class Aves; order Psittaciformes; family Psittacidae; genus Psilopsiagon; species Psilopsiagon aurifrons. The sequence goes on from JAOEHY010037111.1 coordinate 24,852, forward strand.
GCTGTTCAGAGGAGCCAGAATCTCCCCAAAAGACGCCTAGAATGTATAGGGGAGTGTCCTGCGAAACGAAAAGCTAGCTGGGGTATTCTGACCAGCCAAGGTTAGTATAGCAGCCATTTCAGCAACTGTGTATGCTAAGCTGACCCAATTTGTGGTATTCTAGCTCTAAACTGTTTTTTGGTTTTTATTTCCTTAGCTGTAATATAAATGCATGCTTATGTTAACGGCACTTTAGTGTCTTGCATGGGTTAACACAAGGGTGTTGAAGCTATTTTTGTCTGTTCTGCGCTCTTATCAGCTGATCTAAGATACCTTTTCTTGTTTATCTGCCCTATTTGTTTTATGCAAGTGTTCAAGACTTGGCTTACGCTGACTTTTGCTGTCCTGTCACAAGGTAACTGGATACTCAGGGGTAATTGTTTACAGCAAGTAACAGGGGAAGGAAAGGAGGGGGAGGAGTAAACTTTACATATAACTTTATATGTAAAGTGTATGGGTAGCCGAAATAGGAGACAATGGAGGAACTACAGGTGGCAGAACTTGTAATTTGCTAAGATACTAAAACCAAAGATAAAATTGTAAAGGTTTGCATAGAGAAGTACTTAGGAAGCATTTAAATTGCTGGACACATGTTTTCAGCCATGAGGACCAAAATCTATTATAAAAGAAGTGGTTTGGACTGTGATTGTCTGTGTCATATTTTCCTATATTTTTCGTGACACAAATGTATAAAAGGGGGCCATGAGCAATTGCAAGAGTAGTAGGAATGTTTTATTCATAATTATTCATAATTCATCATAATTCCAGTTCATGTTGACCTTATCATAAGTCTTTGAGTGAAGGAAAAAAAAAAAAAAAGAAACCCATGATAATAAGATGTCCAATTAAAACCTGGAGATGTAAAAATAGTCAAGGAAAGGGAGAGTTGATATATTGTACATAAAAATAACTATGAATTTACTGTGTAAAACATAGCTGTATGCTACAGAAATCAGAGGTATTCTTAAAATACCTTTGCTAATTTCTAGTACTGCCAGTTTTAGAATTAAGCATATTTCAAGAACTTAAGCAACAGTTACCATAGCTTCACAAGAGCTGTTTGAATGTTTTAATATGCAGTGTATCTTTTGTCCTTACACTCTTTGCTGTTACGGATTTCCTGATCTATAGCAATTTCTGTTTCTGAACATTTCAGCTAGTTAGGTCAGTAGTTTCCAAAAAACTAGGACATTCTTCCTTGGACAGAAAAGAAATACATAAGTTTATCAATGTTAGCGCTAGTCCTCCTTGATATGGTTCAGGGTTAGACTCTTTTTCCATTCTTATAAAGAAAGAGCCAAAATCATGTTTTGAAATTTTGAAAATCACAGTAAAATATGGAAAGTATTTTTTTTCTGAAGAATCCATGTCAACTCAGTGCAGCTACTTGCAGCCTCTTTGTGATTGCCAGCTGGGCATATATATGTTTATTGATGGACATCTTTGAAGCACTGAGAAGCTTGTGTTGCAGTTGAGGGTTCAGGTTGTTGCAATTCACTTGAATAGCAAGTATATCTAATATCAAATCTGAAGGAGGCTCTGTTCTTCCCTCTCTGTTCTCATCCATGGAGGTATCCAAGCCTGACTTTATTCTTCAGCCACCCTTGCAGAGCAAAGTCATACTGCAGTGCATCATGTAATTAAATATGCAAATTGGAAAATGGACTAAAAGTGATGCAGGAGGTGGGATATGTCATGATAAGATTTGGTAGAGGGGTGAAAAGATAGATTCATGCTAGGAAAAGGTCTTCAGCCTACTGGCTTGAGGGTCTGGAGCTGGGCTAGTTTACTGAAATCTCCTGCATGTGGCAAAAGTCAGCAGACCAGGCCCAGGTTTGCTGCCCAGCAGGATTCTGCTTTTAGGGCTAGGGTTTTGGTCATGTGTTGCATTCATTCTCCAGCAGGCCGGGAAAATGCTAAGAATTTTGAGCATGGCAAGGGGAAAATTGCTCACAACCTGGATTAAGGCTGAGACTGCATTTGAGGAGCAAAATTATTCTAAGCAGAAGTTCTCCAGGGTCTGGACTCAGCTCAGCATGTTTGTATGCCTTTTCTGTCACTTTCTAGTTGGGAGGGCTGCTTAAAAACCCTTACTTAATTTTAGTGACTTGTCCAAGGAAATAACAACAGCCTAAGAGTACTACCACCTGCTCCATGTACTCAAATAAAATCTGATGTGGATCTAACAGATCACTGAATTTAGAGGTTGATGTGATTTTGCACTCGTCACTCTACCTCTGGCACACAGAGCTTGCAAGCTGCTTTCAGCTAGAAAATTATCCAGCCAGTTGTTGAGCCTTCAAGAAAATGGCAAAACCAAACTGTTCATGAACAATGGACTGTGGGAGTTGTGGCTATGCTTTCCTGTGATGGGAGGAGGGCTTGACACACTTCCTCCTGTGTGTGCAAGGCCTGGCACAGCTGCCATCATCATTGCCAGTGTCTTCACATAGGATAATGTTGTTTCTGTCAGGAGCCAAGAGAGCTATGTTTGGATACTGCTGCTCTGATTTTTAAGAATTTTTGATACAGTTTAGTGACTCATGTCTCTGTGTGAAAAGTGTGTTAAATGGCAATGCCAAAGCGCTCAAAATTTAGGAATTGTTAAAAGTAACTCTGCCTTTGCCACACTGATTTGAATCTGTGATGCATTATCACAGAATGGTCAAGGCTTGAAGGGACCAGTGGAGGTCAGCTAGTGCAACCTCCCTGCTGAAGCAGGGTCATCTAGAGCACATTACTCAGGATTGTGTTAAGATAGCTCTTGAGTATCTCCAGGGAAGGAGAATCCACAGATCTCTCTGGGCAGCCTATTCCAATGCTCGGACACCCTCAGTTTTTGACAACACAGTCACATGCTGTGCTTTTCCACAAAGCCCCTTCTTTCTTTGATGTGCAAGATGGGTGATGTGCTGAGAATGCAATCACTTTATACTCAGAAAAAATACATCCTGTATTTTCTTGTATGTTGTAAAGTTTAGAAGGCCTGTAGTGAGTGGTAAGGGAAAAGGGTTAACATTTTAATGTCCCTAAAAGCAAATTCTATTCTTGTCTTTGCTGTGGCACCTGTGTGTTTTAAGACCAATAACCTAACCTGAAAGTTTCTTGACTGATCATGGTTATTATTATCTAAGGCTGAAATTTCAGAAGCTCAAAGGTCTCATAACCATAATTAAACTATGCTTTCAGTGTACACTCTAAGGCCTAACTACTCTGAAAAAAAATAACCTGTTAGATTGGTCTTAGAATTTTAGCATTAAAACTCTCTGACTTTTGGTTCCTTAGTTATAAAATAGTAGGAATGGATGATGTTATGAGGATGGATTCAGCAAGGGTTTCTTTGTTATTGGGAAAATATAATTAAAAATGCAATATAAAGTTGACAATGTTATAGTCAGATTATAGTTTGGATAGCATATCTCAAAGAGCAAGAGATCCTATTAGATATGGAAGTAAAAAGTAGTTTGAATGCAAGCTCATTCATTGAATAAGCAGTGGAATGGCAAAACTACTGTGTGGTCACATAATGTGGGTACATCACAAGCAGAACTGTGTAGGAAGATAGCATGGTTTGTGTGGTTTTCAAGAGTAGGATGTAACTGGCACTTGCATTTGGAATGAAATCCCTGAATTTTGAAAGTCTACATGATAAGAAACAGTGGAAAGAGTATTAATTTGAACTAATAAAGGATGGGTTGTGGGGTTTTTTTTTTGCATGCGTATATTCTGTGCATATATTTATATATTGGTATATAATTTTTAGTCAAATGAAAACTAGGGTTATTTAAAATATTTAAATGAAGTATTTCAATGTGACTTGAACTGTATCTTCTCCTTTAGACATGTTTTAATCTTCTGTAGACTAAATTGTGATTCTTTTGGAATTCTTCAATGTTGATTGCTATAATTTCATTTGTTAAATGGAAGTGGTTTGTTTTACTGTTCATATTTAATCACAGTAGTTAAGCACCAAATATGCATTTCTTAACTTTTAAATCCTTGACTTAAGATTCTATTGAATTGTTTTTAACATCAAATGTCACTTAAGTAGTTGACACACTTCTTTATCGTGTATGGGTGTTAGAGAAATGGGTAATGTTTTAGTTCCGTGCTAAAAATCTGTTAGAACTTAATTCCATATACAAAATATCAGGCAGTTTTAATAACTGAAGTGAGACCACTGATCTTGGGACTATAATGTTAGATTTTTTCTGTTCTAGTTATTGATTTTGTCTGTTGCTTCAGTTGCCACAAACTGAAACACTCAAAATACATTTTAAAGAATAAAAGGGAGCAGTGATGAACTTATACATACCATTTGTTGGATATGCAGAAATGAATGTTAGCTACAGCGCTTCCAGAGTGGTTTGTGTTTCACAACTCCCAGTAAGGGACTGTGGCAGTGTTCTATTTTCAGTTTTTCTCTGATGACACTGATTTTTCTGAGGGCCGGGACAATATCTATTTACCTTTATGTGATATTTTTCTGAAATGATGAGTTTTGGCATGAATCTTCTCCCACTGAAGTCAGTGAGGAGCCTTTCATTCACTTCCAGCCTTCCTTGCTTCAAAAATCCCATTTTTAATTTTTTTAAATATACCTTTTATACTGGGGAGGGGTTTGATTTGCTTTGGTTTGGTTTTTTTGTTTGCTTGTTTAAGACTACACAAGTTTTAAGAAATAAAACAAAAAAGGATGGGATGAATGGAGTGAAGGACTTCTACAAAAATATATTTCTACTTAGTATTTTACTATTATGATCATAGTGGCAGGAATGACAAATAACAGCAGGTAGATGTAAAGAAATGAAGTCTGTGGGAAAGCATGAAGAAAAGAAAATGACTTAGAAATGGATCAAAGTCAGAATTAAAAATCCCCATTTTGGGGTTTTTCACTGCTGTGAATGATTATCAGAGCCCCAATTTAACAACCAAAGAGTTGTTCAGAAAATGACTGAGGCAATAACGAACTGCTAAAAGAAAAACACAGTTCAGCATACAAATCAAATAGCATTTGGGATATGTTCAGAATATCTGTGCGTATTTCTTTTCTAAGTATGTTATGAGTAAGTAGTAAAATGACATGAACATTTGGTAGCGCTTCCCCTACAAATTTGTGTACTAGCACTGATTTTTGGGGGTTACAAAACTACATCTCTCATTGCACAAGGTTAAAAGGAAGGAGTTTGCCCTGCAGTTCTTATTCACCTCAAGGTTCACTTGATTTCACTGGGTTTCTCTTGTGTTGAAATGCCAGTCCATCTGTCTTGGAAGGCAAATGCACAGATACTGGCACTATGAAAAGTTGTTATCTTACAAAAAGAAATGTGAAAATGAATGAAAAGAGCTGCAGTCCTTCAGCATAAAAAAAGTAACCAGCAACTTGTTTATGTGCATATCTTCAAAGCTGTGTTTACTGAAGGGTGCAAGTTCGTGTTACAGTGAGCTGCTGATCTCCTTCCAAACATAGCTGGAGTGAACAGGCCCAACTAGCCAGAACAGATGTTTGTTTTTTTATTTTCCAGATTGAAAGAAATGAGTAGGATTTATAATTGCAATTGGCTGGAAGTGCCATGGGGAGATGGAGACTTAGGTATTGTATGATACTTTGTAATTTATTTGTTTTTAACTTCACCTGTTAATACAGTGAATATATATATATTCTTTCTTGTTAGTGTTTACAAAGCAACGTAGGCTGCCCTTCCTGATAAACTATACACCAGGGAACTTGGAACTAAAGTGACTTCTATATATAGTTAGAGATACTTTGTAGTCAGCATATCAGAGACAACTTCAGTGGGGAATTAATGCATTAACAGTTTCGGAATAGATTATGTTTGCTAAGACTGCTGTTACAGACAACAATGAATGAAAAACTGTCCTTGTTTATGTTCTTGTTAATGCTTTCTAAGAGACATAGCAAGTTTGTAGGTTAGCAGGAGGCAGCAATCTACACAAAAAATATGTAACATCTTTGCTGTTTGTTTATGATGCATATTTATTTTGAACATATTCTTGTTCCTGTGATATTTAATGGTGAATTACTGTTTATTGATAAATCAGGTGGAATGTGAAGGGTTTTTTTTCCAAACTGGGTTTGCACAAAATGTTTCTGTAGCATTTTGGTTGTAGATTTTATTTCTAGTAGAGACGATACAGGCCTTTTGTATTTAATGGATTTATCAGAAATGGCTAGCTTCCGGATGTCTCTACAGGAAGACAGGGATATAAAGTGGGTCTAGGTGCAAAACGGAGCTCACAGTCGTATCCGGCATCACTTTATTATCTCAAATGTCACTGGAGTAATGATATTAACAGACATTCTGAGCAATCCAAGAGGGAAGGAGGTGAAGGGAAGAAAGGTGGAAAACATGTTGCTTTCAGATTGTACCTGCACGTTTGCTCTGTTTAGAGTTACAGCTACAAAAATGTAGTGTATTTATGGGCATAAAAACCTCATGACACAATTTTATTACGTTTTTCTTTATAATAAAGTGTCCTTTTTTTACCTGTTAATTTAGGAGTAAGATAAACTGTCAAGAGAGAGAAGTTCTCATTTATAGACACAGGGTGACAAAAATTCAAAAGCAGCCTCTAAATACAGCTGTAATTATTTTTGAGGAAGTCTTTGCAACTGCCAGCAGGAGAACTTAATGGATCTAATTAAGTTGAATTAGAAAAACTTGAGTGCTGGTTCACATACTGCTAAGAAGAAGGAAGACATTGATCAAAATTCTTATAGTGATTGCATGTGTCCAGCCTACAGTAGGATTAATATATCTTAGCATATTGGGATGACAGAGAAAATACTGATGTGTTGTCAAAATTGGATCACTTTCAGATTTCTGAGGTCAGTTTTTGGATTATGATACCCCTTAAAATCCCAGTCACTTTTGCTTACAGATTTTTTAGCTGTTATTTGACTAACAGTAAGAATTGCAAAATATTACTTTTATTAAACCTTAAGTGAAAAGCATAGATAATAATGTCTGAGTTTAGTGCAAATAATTCTGAGGGTATTGGAATCTGGATCTTTCCTTGAAAGACCCTCACAGATACTGGATACTCTGACAGAATAGAAATCTCCATGCATTTTTAAGATCAGGTTTGCAAAGCTTTAATTTCCTTTATTTTTTAATATCTGTGATCAGCTTCATATGGTTTTAGGATAATTTTAATACTCATCAGTGCTTTTTGCTATATTTTTTGATCTGAATAGCATCCAGTGGTGCTGAGTTCCATAGTGTAGTTATATGTTCTGTGAGGAGATACAGTCCTGAGTAAGTTTTCGTTTCGTTCGTTAACATCTCTAGGAAAGTGCTGAGGTTTTATCTCAGTTTCCATATTGTGCACTATTTCACAGGCTTTAACTGTGCCCCAATTTCTTTTCAGGTTGAGCAGTTTTAATCTTTTCTGTCATTCGAGGGAGCTGTTTATTGCAACCAAAAGTGTCCTTTCTGAAACAGGCCAGTGGACAGAAGGGGTCCAAAAGGAAATGGAAATGGTGTATTTCTAGTGAATAGTTACCTTAGAGCTTAGAGGGATGATTGCCAGTGATTGAGCAATAGCCTTCTCATTTAAAATTCCTTGCCTTGTCACCAAATTGCAGTAACAGCTTTGCAGGCAGACCTAGTCCATTGCAACAGACAAAGTCAAACACGTTTACACATTGGAGATTTATCTGCTGTTGTTACCAATTCATTTTACTTAGCTAACTCTCTCTGCCTTTGTGCAGGGATTTTTTGGTGATTGATATATCTCATGTGAGTGATTGCATTAGCATTTTTAGAGTTCCAGTGATTTTCTTCTTACAGGAATTAATATCGGTAATTCATAATATATTTTGAAGATGGTTCTTCCTTGCACAATCTCTCAGAATTTGATCTGCAACATTCATACAATAAATTGGTGTCAGCTGGGTCTGCAGCCAGGTCTGGCTAGAAGGGACCTGTCAGTGGCCCGTCTTCTAGAGGAAAGGACAGGTTCTTCATCAAGAACCATGGGATGAACCTGGGACCTGAGTTGAGAGTTAAGAGTGGGTATGGGTGGGTAAGGTGGGGTTGTTGTTGGGTTTCTTCTTTCCCTCCTCCCTCCCTTCTTTTTTGTGGGTGATAAATAGATGAAAATAAATGCCAAATCTTTACATTAAGCATATCTAACTTTTTAGTTCTAATAGCAATTGAAAAGAGAACTTAGACTTATTTCTACTATAGCCATTTTTTAGAGTGATTCTCACTGTACTTCTCTGCTTGCACTTGTGTAGTAGCTGCAAAATAATCTCATACATGAGGATTTATGTATTGATTTTCGTATACATCAACATTTTCAGGACCTTTTTAGGCAGGTTTATATTCGGTTTAGGTCCAAATACCAGTTTGTTAAAGTCTGTAAATTTCTATATGCCAGCTGCAAAACCAAATTACATTAATTTTTGAAAGGAACAAAAACAGAAATGAGAAATGGGAAACATGGTAGTTGATAGATTTATTAAATCAGATTAACGAAATCAGTAGATAAATATTTTGTTGTCTGCAACACAGTCATGTATTAGAGATGTTTACAGTTAATAATAGAGCAGGTTTTATTGTCCAGAAACTGATCATTTGAATTAGAGTTTCTGAAGAGGAAAAAATAATCTCATTGGACAGTTGTCTTCATTCTTGCATTATATTTTTTGCTTTGCTCTATGCATTTCAAAATCTTCTTAATTCTTATGGTTTACTCAATAAGTGTTGTTATTATATAGGTTCTTGGGCAGATCGCTCACCTCTGCATGAGGCAGCCAGTCAAGGACGTCTTCTTTCTCTAAAGACTTTATTGTCACAGGTGAAGTCCATGTTCTTAAAATTGCTTTCATTTTTAATGTTACTTAGTCTCAGATTATTAAAGCAGATTTAGTATGCTTTGCTTTGCTCTCTTGAATTTTGCAGAGCAATACATATTTAAGAATTTTTTTATGTGATAAGATACAAGTTAATGTTTAAAATATTTTCTCTAGAAGTTTTAAAACTTCTCTCCCCCCTAAAGAAAAACTTACCAAAGCTGTATCTAAATTCATGTCAATCTTCCCCTCTTGCATGGTATAAGTTAATGTAGTTCTACTGCATTAAGCTCTCAGGTAAACAGCTAGTTAGGAAGATACTTGCTGAGGGGAAGAATCACTGAAACATTCTGGGTTTTGCGTAGCTGAGATTTAAAAATATATATGTTTTTAATACAAAGGGAGGATTGTCATATTATCCACTACAATACTAAAAATTATACTATAGAATACATTTGATAAAAGCCGATACAATTATTAGTTCTGAAGAATCAAACGTCTACTGCAGAAATTTTCAAGGGCTTGATGATTTTATCAGTCAAAGACATGTTTTCCTTGCTGAATTCATGGCTTCAGATAGTTCATAGTTGAGACCTTAAGTCAGAGAATTATAGAATCACAGGACAGTTTAGACTCAGGGCCTTGTTGAGTTTTAAAGATCACTATCAGTGGAGATGCACCAACATCTCTAAACTCCTGTTCCAGGGTTTCACTGTCCCCACATTGATTCTTTTTGTGTTCACTGAGGATTTATTTATTGCAAGTAGAGTTTTAAGCCTAATTATTGTAAGCTATTAATTTGAGCAAGAACAGCTGGTTTGTGATGTTTATATGTCATTCGTGTCCTGTATAGGGGTACAATGTTGACACACTAACTATTGACCAAGTAACACCGCTTCATGAAGCCTGCCTGGGAGATCATGTAGGATGTGCAAGAATCCTTCTTGAAGCAGGAGCAAATGTAAGGAGGTTTGATTTTGTATATGGAGTCCAGTGGTAACCTTGATTTAACTGAGAAGGATATATTCCGTGATTTGTATTTTATTTTAATTGGCATTTCTCTCTGCTCACCCTATTGATTGCATTGATCTCATTTAATTACAATAAACTGCCATCTGAAAGCTAGCAAAGGAAAGAGATGGGCAGACACTAAGACAAGTAACAAACTGGAGAGAATCTGCTAGCAGTATGTCACCAGCCTTATTTCTTCTCTGAATTTCATTGCATTACCTCCATTGTACCTATGGAATGCATCCTTCTCCTCTTCTGGTTTCCTCTGGCTTTGAGTGGCTTTAATCTTTTAGCCTGCAGAATGTCTTTTTGTCACACTGTACTTGTGTGCTCTTACCGTTCTGTGGTCCGAGTACAGAAAGGCACAGGCTCTTTTCTGTGCTCCTGACACCAGCTGTCTGTCTGTTATCTCAGAACTTTATGGGACCTTAGAGACCACTTTCCTACAATCTCTGCTGACACTACAGTTCATATGCATAGTTTACCAAATCTTTGATCTTTGTGATGGAAATATTTATTGTCCTTAAAATTCAGTTTTGAGAACCATGTAGATTATATTTGTTATTACAGAAGACAAAAAAGAGAAAACATACATAGATGTTTGCAAACCCAATTCCTCTTCACCTCAGCTAACATGAGGATTCTAAAGACACAAATCTAGAGATCCTATGGACAAAACTGTAAGAACAAATATCATTTTTCTATCTGAATTTTTTTAGTACTTTTGTTTTTGTGGGCTCAGGTGTTGTGTGGGAGAGGATATGCCAGAACCCTGGAAGGAGTCCTCTCCTAATACCTGTGCTCCCTCTTTTAGTATGATTAGCCCTCACAAGTTTGCATAGTTTCTCTCCTCATTCTCTCACACTGGGAATATTCAGTTAATCTGTGAGGTGGTAAGGTTGATATTAGATCAGCAAACCTGTACTATCAGCTTTGTTTCCATCCTGTGAAATATCCCTTCAACCTGGAGGTTAAAACCACAGAAGAAAATGGCAAATCTCACATTTAACATGGAGTTTGCATTCTTGACAGAACTGTGGAGAGAAGGCCCCCGTAACCCCGTTTCTACACACAGTGTATATTTTCAGAATCAATGAAACAAACTAAGTGCAATGACTTTTGAAAATTACTTACTGGTCAGGTGTTAATGTGTGGTCTTTGGTATTCCAGGTGTGTTTTGGTTTATTCACCATAGCTTAACCAGAATAATAGTAAACTAATTTCAGCTGAGGGGTGTGGTGAGAGGAAGACAGTAGCATGGACTGATCAGTTAAGCAATCTTAATTCTAGCCATTGTTTGGTGTTTGTTTTTTTGTTATTTTAATGTGATTTCTAACTATTTCCTGTTCAAAAGTTTATCTTTCTTTCAGTTCTGTTCTGAAATAGATTTTATGTATTCTAGGTAAATGCTACAACAATTGATGGAGTGACACCTTTATTTAATGCATGTTCGAGAGGCAGTGCAGCATGTGCTGAGCTCCTGTTAGAGTATGGTGCCAAAGCTCAGTGGGAGTCCTGCCTTCCGTCACCAACGCATGAAGCAGCCAGTAGAGGTAAGAAATTACCTGCTGAATAAATGTGGAGCAGTTGACAAATGTCTCAATGGCGTTGTTAAGATATGTGCCTTGTTTTGTCTATGAGACAGCTTACTGAAGTTAAGCAAACTGTCATGCTTTGTACTGACAGGTCACAGTGAATGTCTGGAGGTACTGATATCCTCGGGTATAGATGTTGACCAAGATCTTCCTCATTTAGGAACACCTCTGTATGTAGCCTGCGTTTCACAGCAGATCCATTGTATTCGAAAGCTTCTTTATGCAGGTATGTAATGTTTTAAATAGAAGTATTACTAGTTTGTGAAATAAGCCTTTGAAGTGAGCTGTGCTCCATCAGTGAAACTAGAACCCTTGCTTGCAGGGCTGTACTACAAAGTTTATTCTGTGCTGCGTGTTTGCTTATGATAAGTTACTAGGTCTTTCGTCATTTTTGTGGCATAGCAAGCATAGTTGGGAAAAAGGAAGTATGACCAATAAGAACAGATGTTCTAGTAGATGCAAATTTTTAGCATCTACTACTGACAGCTTTGTAGGTGTTCATTTTCTGTAGGAAAAACAAAAGGTAAAAATTGGCTTTTGAGAGAAGAGCTTTTTACAGTAATTGCTGAGCTTTCAGCAGAACTTTTTTAGCAATGTAGTACCACCATTTTTCATTTTTCAGCATGTTCTGATAGATCTTCTTACAAGGCATAGAGACTGAGTTGCAGAGAGAAGGTAAAAGACATTTGATCCCAAATTTCACATTATTTATTTAATCCATGAGGAAGAGATGTTGGAGGTGTGCTCTATTTCAGCACAAGTCCAGGGATACAACTGGCATAGCTAAAGGATCATTTGCTGTGTTTCAGGTAACGACACAAAAGGCTTCTGTGTCCTGCAGGACAATGCATGAAAATGTATATATGAATAATTACAGACTTGCCATCATTGCATTGGAACTGTTTTCCTAGATAACTGCAGGTTATATAAAACTTAAGCAAGCAGTTAAAGTGTCCCTCAGAAAGTTGGTCTCCTTGTGTGAATAACTGTCCTGTGTTGTGATTTTTATATTTAAGAACCACAGAGGTATAATTAGTGTATTTGGGATTCAAATACTACCTTATATTAAAAACAGTAACAGAAGGACATATTCTACATTCATTGGTGGCCTGAATTAGAAAAGAGTATGTAAATTGCAATATAAGTAAACCACTTATGCGAGTCTGAATTTTTCCTTATTTCATCAATTTGTAAGGATGTATTGGAAGTTGAAAAGCAAATAGCGAAATAAGCAAGAGAATAATACAGTGGAAGTCCTTTCAAATTGTTAATACTGAGAACAGTGGGTTGTTCAGACTTCAATTCTAATTGCCTGGCCTGTGGTGTAATTATTTTACCCAAATGGGAATCAAAAAGGCAAAATGTATTGATAAGGGAGAAAAGTTGGTACAGAAGCCAATATTTGGTCTCAAAAGATTAGTAAATCTCTCTTAAGAAGTCTGGGCTTTTCTTCTAGAATAGTCTAGAAAGCAGTTCAGCCAACCTCAATTTTAGGTGATTACCATCTTGCATATAAAGGAAATTCTTTCTTACTGGCTAGTTTTATTTAACACTTGTATGGACAATTTTTTTCTGGAATATGAGTGCATTATTGCAAAATAATTTAGTCAATTTTAATTCAATATAAGTTGGCAATTCCTTATTAATACAAAAGTGTAATAGTTACAATTTTGTGGATTAGGAGAATGAATGGTTTGGGGTTTTTTTCTCTATGTAATAATTACAATTTTGTGGATTAGGAGAATGAATGGTTTGGGGTTTTCTTCTCTATTGTCTTTCTTGACTTAATTTAAATTCAGTCCTTTATAGAAAAATCCTTGATAATGGTTGAATGGGATGTGAATCTATTTCAAACCCTTTGCCAACTTCAACACATGAAAAACTGTAAAGCATCCAAGTTACATTCCTTGCTGAGTTCGTGTACTTACAAAAATATAAATATTACAGTTTAGTGATCATTTTTGTAGACTTAAATAAGGAAAGTATATTTTTATGTAGTGCAAATATTCTTAAAACATGTACAAAATGTACTTTTTTATAAATAGGGAAAGAGTGGTGCTCACATGACCTAATTTGATTTTTCTTTTCCTTTTTCTTTTTTGTATTTTCCTTTGCAACCTAGTTGTGCTTAGGTAATAAAACCAAGGATAAGTATATGGGTCCAAAACAATCCACTGGTATGCTTAGCTACATTGCTATGCAACAAAATTAGTGAAGTGGCTGACTTCACTGTGGGGTTCTAGGACACTGGGTGTCTTTTGGTTTGTTTTGTAACATCATCTTTACTCAATGACAATTTTAATCTCTTTTTTCGTCTCCTTATGTGCATCTGCCCACCAGGTGCCAATGTGCAGAAAGGAAAGCATTTGGAAACCCCACTCCATGCTGCTGCCCAGCATTCTAGTACAGAGATTGTAAACTTACTCCTTGAATTTGGGGCAGACATAAATGCCAAAAATACAGATTTTGAGAGGCCTGTCGATTTAGCTGCTCCAAGCAGTTTAGTGGAGAGAGTGCTGCTCCTCCATGAAGGTAAGTTTGAAATGTGTCTTTTTGCAACTGTGATTTGTATTCTTGAAAACAATCCCCTCCCCCCAGAAAACCCCCAACAGCCCGAGCAACCCATGGTACAGAAGCTAATGCTATGCTTTATGAAATAATCAAGTAAATCCCTTTCTGACTATGAAAATACCCAGTAATATTTAGTCTCAGGACAGAGCCTGTTGACCAAGCAGCATCCGAAATTTTACAAGCGAGAAAAGTATCATCATCTTATGTTTACTAGGTGTTTACACAATTATACATTAAATGATACATTAAAGCTACATCTTTATTGGCTGTTACAGACCTTTTCTTGTTAAAAAGAAACAGAAAATTTCAATTTCAGATGAAAAAATATATTTAGTTTTGACCAGCTGTCACAATATTTTTAAAAAGATATTTTTAAGTGCATGTAAAGCAGTTTATTTTGATAGGCAAAAAGTTTAAATTTTCTAAACTTTCTTTACTGTTTTATTAATACCTGAGAAGTAGGAGCTGGCACTTTAAGAGTCCCTTAATATCTTAAGGTCTGTTGCCTTAGAGAGAGAGAGAATATCCCAAAGGGACATGGATTTGTTCAGACTGACCTATGTGCAGCATAAAAATAGTTAAAAGAAAAAGATGGGATATAAGCAGAGAAACTATTGCAGTAACTGTGGACATGTCTTTAGAGGTAGCACTGATTAATGATTTTCTCCAGTCTGAATGCTGTTAAAAAGGAAAAAACCTCTAAAAACATTTGGTTATCACAAAATTATCAAGGTCCGGAGGATTTTTAAAAACCACAGCAAAGATGTCAAAAATGAAAATGAATTGACATGGAATGCGTGTGGGTTTATTGCCCAGGGAAACACAGCAACATGTTCATCTTGAGGGAGTGGGGGCTTAGAGGGACAAAGGCATGATCATGAGCTAGTAAAAGCATTAAACATGGTCCAGGATCTTGGGGCATCTAACATACTTATGTGTGTTGCAATGGTGCATTGATAGTGCAGGTTGTAGTGCTGTAGCACGTATTTCACCTGCTGTGCGAATAAAAAACCATAGAAAATGCCATTTCCAAAGTTGCTGACATGTTAACGTAAGACATTTTCTGGGAGCAGGTTTTTGATTTAAAAACACAGATTTGCTGACCTGACCTTGCTTTTTTGAGTGTTTGCCTGATTATAAATAAGGGTACGGCAGCCCCAGTATTTATCTTTGAAGGCAAAAAGGCCATGTAGAAAAAGGACAAATTTGCAAAATGTGGACTTTTTTTTAGAAATCCCATTATTGTGCAAGACTGTTGTAAAACAAGTACTGGCTTCACAGTGGTATGATTATATCCTTTCTTCTTTGTTTGCAGCCACACCATCTTCTCTTTGTCAGCTCTGCCGATTATGTATCCGAAATTACATAGGAAGAGCTAGACTGCATCTTGTCCCACAACTCCAGTTGCCTACCATACTGAAGAATTTCTTACAGTACAGATAACAGAGTAACTAACTTTTATGAACACGAATAACAAGTACTTCTTCTGTTTATTGTATGTTTTACCTAAAAAACTGCTGGGCAGAAAAATGCCTTTTACATATTACTTAAAAAAATTCGTATCTTTGACAGCTGGTGTTGGTGTATAATAATTGGGAACCATTCAGCAACTGGTACCAAGGTGCTATTAAGGCTGAATTGAATAAATGTGCTCATACTCGGGGGAAAATGATTGTATAGCTCTAGCTTAACACTTACTAAATAGCTGTAGTGCTGTTAATTTTAATTGTATTTACACTTCTAAGCTCTGTTTGACACACCTGAAACATGAAGAGTTTCTTCATTATTATTTGTTAAGTTTGTCCAGTTGGAGTCATTATTTTATCTGTTTATAAATTTCCAGTGTTTGTGTACCTAAAAATACTTGATGACAGGTGCACTATATGCACTGTTAAAAATAATAATAAAAAAATATGTTGATTTTTTTCTTTTCTTTATATAGAAAATTTGTTAATGACAGAGTGAGAAAATTCCTTTATTTCCTCCTAACTGCCTGTGCTGTGAACATAACCACAGTTTTTTCAGCCACACACAGAGGGGTGACCCTGTTTGAACACAAATATCCCACAAAAGCTGTTCTGTCACTCCCCTCTGCAGCTGATCAGGGAAGAGAATATATAATGAAAGGCTCATGGCTTGAGATAAGAACAGGGAGAGATCGCTCACCAATTACTGTCACTGTTTAATATATCACCAGTGAAATCAGAGGAGGATAATGGGAAATAAAACCAAATCTTAAAACCACCTTCCCCACACCCTTCTCTTCTTGGGATTAAGTTCACTCTAATTTTCAATACCCCACTAGTCATCCACAAAATTCTCCAGTATGAGCCCTTCCCACATGCTTTAGCTCTTCATGAACAGTGCGGATCTCTTCCACAGGGTGCCTCCTTCAGGAACAGGCTGCTCCAGCGTGGGTTCCCCACAGGGTCACAAGCCTTGCCAGCAAACCTGCTCCAACCTCGGCTCCTCTCTCCCTGGGGCTACAGGTCCTACCAGAAGCCTGCTCCAGCATGGACTTCCCACAGGGTCACAGCCTCCTTCAGGCATCCCAGTGCTCCAGTGTGGGGTTCCCCCTATGCTGCACATAAATATCTGCTGCTCTGATAACCTTCATGGGCTGCAGGGGACAGCCTGCCTCATGAGTCCTCATGATGGGGTTATACCCTTGCATAGTGACAACTGTCAGTCATGCCAAAAAAGGTGACATGACTACTCCAGCTAAATACAGTGCTCCTTTCCTTAGACTTTTCATATGACTTTGAGAATAGATTACTCCCTCAGTGACTGATACTCAATTCCTGCAAACCAAAGCATGAGATGTTTGAAAATTTACCACTTGTCCTTGGTGATTCACCCTCTTCCATTCCTTTTCAGTGACTCCTTTCAGTATTTATGTTCCTACTGGAAAGATGCTAAGTGAGGAACTAACTATAGAGGAAGTTTTCACAAAGAAGAATGCTAAATCAGTTTCTAAATTATATCCACCTAATAAAAATGTAGCTCACTGACACGTGCCCTCATTAAAAGCAATCTTAATTTGTTTCTGTTCTCTGCAAATACTCTAGTGAGGGCCTTTTCTAGACTCCCTGTAAAAGGCAGGCAAATGCAAGTAAGAGGAACTCCTTAGGAGTCCATATTGTACATACTCTGGAGCAAGTTGGGTGGTTTTGGTTTTCATCCAGAAGCTAATAAGTTGTGGTTTTATGTACGATACTAATGCCATGTATTACTTCACGAAACACCAAAGTGCCGAGCCAAGTATGGCACTGTTGAACTTTTCTATGTAGAATGAAATCATTTGACCCTCACCTTCATTCAGGTGTGGCACAGCACTTCTCAAGTTTGACTCAGGAAAAAGTCAGTAAACAAAGCTCTCTCATGTTTTCTACAGTAAGATTAGTTTTCAGCAAGCAAGGCAGTTCTACAAATCACGTGTTCCAAACAAAACTAGATGGTGTTAGAAGTTTTGCTGAGTCACATTAGAGTCCAAGCCATCTTATTGCAAATAGGTGGGGTTCATGCTCTCATGGCATCTGCAATGTCTGTTCCCACCATTTCCACTGATCCCTGCCACCAGCCAGAAAGCAAACAAGACCTTCTTGAGAGTCCACAGGTATGTGGCACTACTTTTTCAATTGCACAGAACAGTAGGCTAGCTTGAAGAGTAACCCAGAACTAGTTTACAGGAATATTATATCTTCAATCTCAGGCAACATGTAGCTGTCAACATAATCTTTAATCTGTGCTACCGGATAATGATGTGAAAATAGTCACTTTGGCAAGCTGAGCAAAGCTGGACAGCACATCACTTCTGTTACATAGTAACAGGAACAAACAAAACCTTGCATGGATGTTGTCCCTGTGCAGGACTACATACTGGAACAGGTCTCCTGCAGATCAGACAGCTAATGTTGCATGCCAAAGATACATAGTAACAAAATACCTGAGTGCTTGTTTGGTAACATCCTTTCCCAAAAACAATCCCTTGTTTAGCCAGAAATGAAGGTGAGGAAGCAGGCTTGTTACTATTCTCACAGAGGTATAAAGAAGGGGATTCCAATGGGGCTCTTACCTGCTGAATTCTTAGTCCGAAATACATGTTAAGTAACATATTAAAATATTACGAACTAGGATCTGAAACAAACATTGAACCATGTCAGAGCACTTAATGACTACTACAGCACGAAGGAGCTTTCTTTACTGGCTGAAGTACCTCTTATTACATGAACTGTTCAATCAATAAATACAAAATATAAAATCAAACAATTAAATAATAAAAAATTTAAATAAAAAATAGCAAGTATTTCTTTTCAAAAAAATTAACGTAGTGCAAGACCGCAATTCGCAAGAAACCCAACTGTGACATGTTGCGGACATGCAACAAGCACCCCAGGGACACACAAACGGTACCGGGCTCGGGGGGCTCAGGGAACAGAGGGAATACAACATTTGCCTTGTGCTTGGCCCCGCTGCCCACCTGCCGGCCCCGAGGGAGGGGACAGGAGGGCAGCTCCGCCCGGTCCCCCCAGCCTGCGGAACTACCCCCAGCTGTGCCCCTGCTGCCCCGCGGCTGATGTCGGGAGGCTGTGAGGGGCTTCACGCAGCTCGCAGAGGGTACCTGGGATAGGAGACGCTGCCGCACTACGGCCCCAGACACAGCCAGGAGGGGAGCGGAGCTCGGCAGCTGCGCCCGTGCGTTCCCGGTCAAAATTGGTTTCCAGTTACGAGTCTCTCACACGAGTGCAGCCTGTGAAGCTTATAAACATGTCAGTAATGTTGGTCAAACAATAGACTGGACTCTGTAGCGATAAAGCAATGTTAACTGAGATTTAATAGTAATTTGAAAGCACTAGCTGCAGAGCTTAACATTCTTCATTCAAATAGAAATATGACTTTTACAAGAAGAGTCAAACAACCGTTTGAAGACAAGGAATTCTTTAATGTTAAGAGGAAATAACTATTTGACTAGCTGTGCGAGACAATGGAGTTACAAGTTAAACAACCTGAACTTATTTTTGAAGATGCAGAATCTATATTTTGACAGTTGCAAACACAGTTGTAGCAGTAGACACAATTACAAACTTTTCTGTATGTTGCCCTCATGCACCACATGGGGTACAACCACTTTAAAGAAAATGCAGCCTTATTTTAGCCACAATGACTGTTATCTGACGGATTCCCAATGCAAAAAAGTGCCTTTTGACTTAAGGTTTGTATTTCACACATGAAAGCATTTTTAACCCTCACTGTCTAATTTAAAGATGGAGTACATTTGTCTAAGGTTCCATGTTAAGGCACAATTCATGCACAACAAATTGATGCAGTTATACTATATAATTTAAACCGTGAAATACTGCTAAAAATCCTTAGGATGCAGCAAAAGATTTTGAACATATTTGAGTGGCAGCTGAGTCAATCCTTGAGATCCCAATCATCAGTCACAGGGCTGCATTTGTGGTTCTTACCTTTGCTCTCCAAGTCTGTATTAACAACTTCTGCATACAAGGTTGTACAACTTACGGGCTAAAAGATAACTAGCCTTTCATTTGACAGAAGCAACACCTCAGACACTGGCTGCTGGAAAATTATTTCAGAAACTATGAATTTTTATCTCAGAAATCAAACTCTCATTCCCCAACTTCCCAGGGTTAAAGAAATGAAAACATTTTCCAAACAATAC
Organism: Psilopsiagon aurifrons; assembly: GCA_025447955.1. Taxonomy (NCBI): domain Eukaryota; kingdom Metazoa; phylum Chordata; class Aves; order Psittaciformes; family Psittacidae; genus Psilopsiagon; species Psilopsiagon aurifrons. Next base: position 44,572 of record JAOEHY010037111.1, read on the forward strand.
CTGCAAGAAATAAAACATTTTGTTCTGGCATCCAAGCATACACAAAATGTTTTTGTATAGGTTGCAAAACAACTAGGCTTATTTTGCCCGGCCCACTATGTTCATATACCCCCAGAATAATAGCCTAGGACACCAACAGAATGAATTCTTAACTTTTTTTTTTTGTGGGGGGGGGAAGGAAACCAAAATAAATGATTTTTCAAATTTCTGATCTTCCTCCCACCTTTCCAGCATGGTGGCATTGTTATATCCAGTTAAATGAGGGTATTGCTTACCTATATATTGAGGATTTTGTTCAATATGGTCTGCAAAAAGAGACCGCATGTTACTTCCAGCTTTACACACTTTCTCTAGAAATAGTTCTGCCAGTTTTCAATTTCTACTTCTTTCCTTTTTATGTATCTAGCAGGATTTCAAAAGTTATTTTAAAGCAGCAGCAAAAAAATGTAACAATCGACAACGCAGATTTCTGCTTGTGTGCATCAATTAAGCTAAGAAAGAATAGTATAACCAAGGTATCTTTTCTACAGGCAATTCTAAGATGTATTAATAAGAATAATTATTAAGAAGAATAAGATTTGTCTTATGATTAAATTCCATACTATACACAGCTTTAAAATTTAAATATCCTTAGTATTCTATTGCCAAAATTTTCTTTCCATTTGAGCAGAGCTTTAATAAATAAAAATATATGCACAAGTATATGCTTCTGGTCTTTCATACTATATATATATTTATAACTAATATAAAATGTAAAAAGAAAACAGGTATTTTTAATGTATATAACATTTAAATAATTTCAATATATTTGCTGTTTGTTCCTTATAAACCCTTTGTTTAAAAAAAATAAATAAAACCTAGAAATAGATTTTAGCTTCCCATGAAAGTATAAGGGGGACAGTTGCCAAAAATGAACTTGCTAGAAAACAGAATTTTATAATCTAGTTAAACCTGTCTAAACAAAACATTATTAAACATCTTTATACTCATATTAAAGCCCAATAACTAATGGATGAAAAAATTGTAACTTTTGCTATAGAATCCTGTGTGTAAAACCTAGTTTAAATTAAAAAGGAGAACACCACATATGAAATAGCCACAGGATTCCAGTTAGTTTAAAAACAGGTTGCAGTTCCCAACAATAAATTCATTCTGTTATGTACTTGAAATTATCTATTTGAAAGTGTGCTTATGGGTATCACAATTTGTTACCAATATTTTGATAACATGCTGATAGTTGGTTACTTTCTTTACAAGGCTTCTGTTTACACAGAGCAGGCTGAAATATTCCTATATTGTCTGACAATATTATTCTTACTTAAAAAAAGACATGGCTGTCTATGTAGTTAGGACTTTCTTTGGATTCTTAAATAGCTTTTCTTTGGATTATCAACAAACTTTTGTATAGAAACACTTTTCTTATTCTCATTTTACAGTTGTCAAAGTACAAGTAATTTCCCTTCCAGAGGAGTCAACTGCCATCTTTCGGTCTTTTGACAATACAGGATGAAATCAATATTAACCCTCAGAGTGGTATTTTAAGCACTACAAAGTACAGAGGAAAACACCTCATCAAAATGGGTTCAGTCGTACTCCTGTTCCTAGTGGTGAAAAAGGATTCACTTTGGCCCACATCAAAGCATCACTCAGTGAAATAGCAGATTTGCCATCTTCGAGGAAGAACACTGGACCCTGCACAGCAAAAATATTTGGAGAGGGAAATTAAAATAAAGTATACATGTGTAAAGGCTACAATAACAGCAAGCACATTCTGTTTTATCTGAGAAGAACATGAAAACCTGATATACAGCTATCATCTACATTCATGCAAAAATTGTACCCCACCAACTTAAAGCTTTGGCAATAGTTACACATTATAAATCGAGTGAACTTGTTATATTTCAATTTTGGAGACCCAGCATTTCACAACCCTTAAGTTTTTAGTTTGATTTTTAATAATTGTGGTATTTCATATGTTTGGCAATTATCCCAGAGTTAAATTTAGCCTGAATTAGAAACTGAGGTAACACCTTTTTTTTTCCCCTTCAAAATACTGTACATATTTTGTTGTGGCTGTCATTATCTGTGCTGATCTGTGTGTTTCCCCACCTACCAAAAAAAAAGAAGGAAAAAAAAAAGCCTCCATGAATTGCTCAAAAGCATGAAGTCTACGGAATAATTTCAAATGTTCACTATGAAAAGGACAAAATACTGATTTATCTGATGGAAGAATAGCTCTTTGCTAGTTTCTTCATTCAACAATATGTGATCTCAAAGCTGCAATTCCATTTAAGTGCCTTCTTAAAAATTTATGCTCTCTGAACTCGCTACTTAAAATTTGTAAACCTACTCAATTAGGCTACTACACCTTAGTATTAGCGAAGAGATTTGTGAGCTGATCTGCATGTCTAAAGCAATGGCTCCTAATGTTCATTAATCCAGAAATAAAGATATTATAGATGACAACTTGATGACACTATATTTGCTATTCTTGTTGATTTGATTATGACAATGGCAGCTTTATGTGGCTCTTAGCAAATGCTGAGAGTATAGCATAGCCAGAGACCACTGGTCTAATGTGGAAGTGTCAGCAGCAAGGTTCTTTTTTTTAGACTTGATGGTGTGCAGTTGTGAATCTCTAGCATTTTGCAATCTCCAGTTTCTGATGCAAAACCATCCCCTCTTAATCCCTGAGCAACCCTGTTACTCTTTGAGCTGGCATCTTGTACTGGGCAGGGGAAACATGCTCAGCCTCGGGTCAGACAGTAAATTCATACTGAGGCACTGTCTGGAGACAGGAGCCTAAAAGCATAATTTTCAGGCTGCGTCAATTTTCCTCTTATAGAAATGACAACATATACCAAAGAGGTATTAGAAGGACTAGTATGATTTGATCATAAAGCCCTATGTGAGTGATGAATAAATATATTTGAATGTTTAGTCTAATACCTGGCTTTAATTAATCATGAATTACAAGTTTTACAATGTGCATTTCCATAATGATAAATACCGACAACAGAATAACATTAGTATGTGGTTGAAGACACATAATTTCCTGAGTTTTTATTCAAGCTGTGGTGACGCAGTAGGCAATAAGTTAAATGCACTTTAGACAGAACATCTGGCAAAGGAAATCTGTCTTTCTCAGGGAAATTAAAAAGTTTTGCGTTCGGACAATTCTTTATGTCACCTTTCTTCTATAGCAGATGCCAGCACTTGTCCTCTTTAACTTCTGCTACTGAGACAACAGAGAAAACATTTTTCTCCCAGATGACAGCAGGGACCTTAGATTTATGGCAAGCTCACAACCGGTTAATGCTGTCACTGAGAAAGAACACCGCAGCTCTCTGAAACCACACCTGTATCTTTAGCCCTGTCAAACAAGAGATGTGAACATCTGAATGACTAGGAAGATTTGATCCAGTGACACAGTCTGGCCCAACCATTCCTTTCAGAGGCTCCTCTTGTATTCGTGATACGAGTATGGAATACACTGTTCTCTGTGATTCAGATGGTGGGGTGCATGGCAATTCACTGGTAGGCCTGTGAAAAAGAGACACTTATTTTTCAACTATACATCTTAGTTTGTGTTAGAAATTAACAGGCACAAAGTACTATTTTTTTTTTACATTCATATTTAGATTATAAAAAGGAAATAAACAGTGTATTTACAACTTAACCGTTAAATACTAATAGTCTCATTGCTGGTAATTTTATATTTTTCCACCTACTTGTTTAACTGAGTACAAGCTCTCCATGCATCTAGTTCCTCAGAAAGCTGTTCAATTTTCAAAGGTACAGATACTTCCCGTCTTTTCAAAAGCTGACTAAAAAAGAATGCAAGTAATTAAAGTCTAAATTAATTCTAACAACAAATATTTTTTTAGAAGAAAACCAAGAGAGACAGTAGTAATATAAAACTGTTGTTTACTGGATATAGAAATAAATTTATGAAAATAAATTGATCCTTCACAATAATCACTATATTAAACCTTAGAAATATTAAACTACTGGATATAAAAGTATACATTTTAATTTGTTTTTAATTATCCCTATTTACACCTTATTTAAGCTTATCTTTAATTAGCTCTGTTTTTTTCTTTGAGGCCATTCTTATTTTAAGATTATATGCATTGTTATTTCTTAATGACAACTTTACTAAAATTAAGGACCCATTTTGCCTACATATAGCAGATATGATAAAAATGCAGCTAGAGAAACATGGTTCAACACATGCTCTGAGACAGCATTGTTTCACCTAATTACTGTGGAAAACAGTTTCAAAATCCCTGCAGTGAACAGTTATTATCTGACCTAAGACAGCAAATTTGCATTTGTGTTGTGATGCCTTAAAAATGTCCAGCTTAGGCATGCAAGTGTCCAGCAAGTTTAAGATGAGATGGAATCTAAAAATCTATGAATCCTGAAAACATTGGGCAATGTGAGAAAAAGTATTAAAGCAGCATTGTTCTGAGAAAAACTTATAGCTGACAGTCAAAGCATCACTTGTATTTGATGTTGCTGCTTTACATAAATAAGTCTGATGGCTTGGAAAGGCAAGAAAAGTAAACAGACTCCTTCCTTTCCCCTATCCTCTCATAAAGTTTCAGAGATGTGTATGACCAAAAGCAAATTAGTGCTGTCAAGCCATCTGATGGAGAGGAGTCAAAGAAAAGGAGCAAACACTTGGTTCTAAGACATGATAAATTTATGTTAATTCACCTTGTTGGGCAATTCTAATAAAATAGCAGATGTAGAAAAGGTCACAATTCTATTACGGTGTGAAAGGGCTGGACAACATATATGCAAAATTTATTACTGATGAAAAGATAAATGAGCGAAATTGTCAACAAAATTACAGTGGCTAGACAGAGCAGCAAGTGGAGCCATAACAGCAAGAAGAGTGCAAACACAGCTTGCACTATAAAATCAGTGACATCTTGGAGCTGGCCTTGCTCTCCAGCAAGTCACGCAACTAAACCAAAAGGATTTGACAGTCCCAAACTGTGAGGGAGAAACAGAAATTAGTCAGCCAGAGAGTAGCATTGTTACCAAACCAGACAAGAAGACTAAGCAATCCTGGTTATACTCTGAGGAAGAAATACTGAAGTACTGTATATTAAAGCCTATTTTATTTACCAGATAAGATAAAGATTATTGATTTTAATCTTTCTCCTTCCAAGTTTGAGTGCAGTCAGGTCAAGTCAAGTCAAACAAGTGAAATCAAGCAGGTCAGATTGAGTAGGGTCAAGTGGATTGTACCAAGCCAGACTGGCCTGGGTCAAGCCAAGTCTGGTCAAGTCAACTGGGCCAAGCTGGATCACACCAAGTGGATTGGGTAAAATCAAGCCAAGTCCATTTATATCAATTAGGTAAGAGAAGTCAACTAGGTCAGGCTGAGCTGGTTCAAGTCAGTCAAATCTAGTCAGGTAGGCCTAGATAGGTGACTGGTAGGGGATGAGCTGGGCCAAGTGGGCAGGACTAGGCCAGGTCAAATATATACCTGAGAGTATTAGCTCACTGAGTAACAGAAAGTCAGATCAGATTTCTTGGTGGGAATCAAGCTAGTACCCAGTCATGAACTCTAAATTCAAAGCTTGTCCTCGTTGCTACTGAGGAGGTCTTGGTAAATGGTCTACACATAGATACAAAATTAGAACTGTTACCATCAACATATACTCATGCATGGAGCTAATGCTAAATACTCATCTACATCTAATCATTTTTTTTTCCTTACAGAATTAAGAGTTTGACTGAAATCTGGTATTCAAAACTTGTCTCATTACCTCAGAAACCTCTATGTGTATAATTCACAAAGAAAATAAGAAAGGTTCTATATTCAGGCTTGGGTATACCCTTATAAGAGATCTGTGAACATCTGTTTTTTTTCAGAGGGAGGGGTAGTGTGAAAGAAGTGGGGATAATGTATAGCATATGTCATAATAGGGACAGATTTCTCAGTGTTACTGAAAACACAGTATTACCTTGTATACTCATAAAGTGCAGGTACAATGCTATTGTACTGTCTTCTGATAGCAAGCAAAGCACCAATGTAACCACACAAAATCAGCAACTCGTTTCGAAATCTGTAAACAGGCTAATTATTAATCATGAATAACAACAAGCATTTGCAAAAACATTAAAGAAACTCATATTCAAATTATAATCATGAAACCTAATTTATCCATCCATCTTTTGTGGAGAATCTATGTTTGCTGATTATGCTTACTTTCAGTGTGACATAATTGTTAAAACAGACTCAGTCTGCTTTATATTGATCTCAATTATTAAATTTTAAATAGCATGTACAACACATAGGTATTAAGCACAATAATGTGAAGTTACAAAACCAACGTCACTCAAACCTTTCAGTAAACTTTAAATAAAATTGCCCCATTTATTAGCATGGACTTCAGTTTTGCCAAATTTCCTCACAGGCCACAGTTAAGAGTTAAGCTTTTTGCTCCTTTCGCTCTTCACAAGTACACCTGTGCAGGCACCCAGGCCCAGTTTCGATCACCTGTCATAAAGGTGAACCACAGCCATCCAGCTACCTTAGAGTTAATTCTGAGAGCGATAGCCCAAATCTCCTTGACACTTTGACATTAAAACCTGTATTATGTGTGGTATCCCCTGCTCTTTTTCCTCAGAAAAATGAAACCAGAGATTCTTCTGACCTGAGATTCTTCAGATATGACCAACATGGATTCACCCATTACAAATGTCCCTCAGAAGAAGTAGTGAAATATATTTTTTCTTCCTGTTAAACCATGAAAATTTAGGAATATTCCATATTCTATTCTCCAGATTTGGAACTAGCCTGCTTTCTAAATTTTCTTTTTTACCTCTTCTGGTAAACAAAAAATTATACCAACAATGTGCACCTATATATTTTTTTTTTTAATTCCAAACATTTTTTTTAAATGGAAATCCCACTTTTATAAGTAAGGAAAATATACTCACTCACTACATTTATGCAATACTAATCGTTCAGTGCGTATGTAACTTAGAAGATCAAGATACGGACAGATGGAATCTAAAGTCCAGTCTGAGCCACAAAGTTGGTCTGTTGAAAAATAGAAAAAAAAGCTACCTCAGGAGGCAAGCTATACAAATGACTTATGCTTTAAAAGGTTTCTTCAACCAAATACCTACCTTTCACATACTGAATGCCAATAGGGAGAGCTTTTTCAGGTTCTGTGCTTAATAGATAGTATTTTATAGTTTCAAATATATCCCCCTCAGCTTGAATTGTCTCTGCCAACCTCATACATTCTTCTACATCAGGAAGATTACACTGGAAAACAAAGATTTTGCTAAAGAATTATTGTAGTGTTCAATTCTCTAAGATGCAGAGAAATACTGAAATTTGCACATAGCAATAAGATCAAACTCTCTGAATGAAAAGTCATTGTATAATGCACATTATGCAAGCCATTTAGACCAGAGAACACCACAGGAGAAGAAGGTTCTCTAATTTTAATTTAAGCACTATCAGTTTCCATTGCTAATGTTGTTTCAGTTTGTTGGTTTCCATTTTTTTTTTCACTTTTTATTTCTGCTTAATAGATTTGCAGTCTGAGTTGAACCTTAAGGTCATTCATGGAGCAGACCATGCTGCTGCTGAAGAGGAAAGGGGGCATTTAAGGGGATAACAGACAAGATGAAAACCAGTTCAGGATAGTACAGAAAGCTGATCTGCCAAGACATGATTAGGCTGCACTTCAGTGAAGAGGAGGTTATAAATCTGAAGACCATAACCTGCTTCAGGAAGTAACCTCTGTCATGGAAAGACTGCACAAAAAGTAGAGTTAAAGAATTAAAGTCCTTCTTGTGCAATACTGAAAATAAAGTCAATTCAGACTAAAAGAGGAAAAAAAAAGCAGATATGCAAAAAAGGATAAGACTGTTAGTGACAAACTCACCCAACAGATTTATTTGACCCTAAGTTTTCTAAAATTTATAAACAAATCAATGCATAACCTCTTGTTAGCATTCAGGTAAGTTCTTTTTCATCGTACCTTTTCATGCAGGTCATTTATTTCTTCTGTGCATCCAGGATAAAAAGCACATAGCTTTGCTAACTGCAATTTATTATCAGGAATCATCATAAGAAGATCAACTGCTAGATCCCTGCACAAACAAAAGATGGTACATAGTTACTCTTTATGGTTTGTAATAGGAGGAAACTGTTTTCTCTTTTACATTTAGAAATCAGTATTTACTGAAAAATAAATAAATAAATATGTCTTTCCAGAGAAGAGCAGAAACAACCTCAGTCTTCAAGGCTATTTTGGTGCAATAAATGAGGATTTGTTTTTGTGTAGTCATGAGTTAATTTTCTGCTGCTTTAGTTGATTGAATTAAAGAGCTGTGCAACCTAAAGCATCAGAACCACCTCAAAGTGAGAGGGAAGAATATGTGAACAGGGACGGGAAGGGAAAGTAGGATCCATCCAGTCTGAAAGAAGATGTTTATGTGTCTCTGTCATGAAACCATCCTCAAACTTTAAGGCTTCTAGAACTCCATGACATAAAGCATCTCTTAGTCATCCAGAATGGCAAATGCTCCTATGACATTACAAAAGAGATTATACATGAAAAGAATGTGATCTTTCTGAAAGGAAAATTGTGTTTTAGAAAACTGTCATTTCTGAAACACTCCTAACTTTTTACCATTGTTACTCCCTCCATGACACAACAAGCAGCTGAGAGAAAAAACAAAAAATATTAGGAAATTGCTTTGAATTATTCTACTGAGCTTTTAATAACTGCTTATTCCGGTTGTTCTGTGACTTCTATTCATGTAGGCATCATTTCTCCTGCGACCCACAAGACTGACTTGCCTCTGTGTAAGGCATAAAGCTCCTACTGAATTCCCCTGGATGTTCAGGATGTGGTCTTTGGCTTAAAAATATTTGGGTAAGCTACTGTCCAGTATTTTCAACTGCTTTCTATCCACTTTCAAGTATTGATCGCACTTAAAAAGTTAGAACACTCAGTTCAAGCTCATTTTTAACATTAGTAAAGTCACGTTTTGAAATCTCTTTTGATAAATGAACAAAATACCTGTATCCAAGTGATGGAAAGCTAAAAAGAAGACATTGAAACAGTAATGAAGAAAACTTTGGTTTGTATTCTTAATTTACAAAGGAAAAATCTAATAGAAAGTAACTAAACTACAACTTAAACTAAAATAAACAAATTACAAACTAAACAACAAGTTAACTGACCTTAACAGCAAAAAAAATACCTTTCCAGTGTCTTTTGACAACCTAAAGAAGCTAATGCCACAAGGTCTTTGGAAACCCAGTTATAATATTACCATGCAAGAACCACTTTTCCAAATTACAAAAAGGCTTTTTCAGAATACAGAATATTTCACAAGTTTTTAAACTATTTTCAAGATCAGTTACTCACACAGACTCATCCACACTGGCAACTTAAACTTTTTTAAAAACTAACGGAAATTTTTCAGCCAAAACCATGAAATCAAATATTTATTAAAGAAAAAAAAACCCTAAAGCCCTCATACAGAGGCCTACGAATGTTGTTACCTGGAGTTTTTAAGAATCAAACTGAAAACACTGTCAGTATAAAGAACAAAATCAGATGGCTGAGTCTGCATATGCAGAATTCAGTGTCTTCAGTAAATTACTGTTAGCCTTCTGAATAGCAGAAGGTTGATTTTAACCATATTTAGATGCTAAGCACAAATGAAATGAAAAAAACTGTTCTTAAGCACTCACACATTTTCCCAAGGCTGTAGATTTGGAAAGACGGGGAGGGGAAGGGCATGAAAAAAAACAAACCCCAAACAAAAACCCCGTACCATCAAACCCCAAAATACATTTCACCAATAACTGATTTCATTATTAACCCATTAAGGTCCTTTTGGCATACCCTGAGGCGTCTACAATTAAGTGTATCTCTACAGAGGAATGTTTCCAATTGATGGTTATCCCTAAGCATAACAGCTAGTAAAAACAAAAAGGGAGCCCTTCAATATCAGAGGCCCTTAAACTCTGGCTTCTCCATACATGAACTTATACATGCAGCAGCTCAAGTGGTATTATGTTGTGCCAGTATCTCTTTATTACAGAATATGAAGTGATTCAGGATTCTCTAACCTTTTCCTACAGAACAGAAAAATACGGTGTAATGGCTGCAAATCAGAATGCAGGATTGCAGGGTATAGCTGTGACAGGTATTCAGTATAGCATATGAAACCCACTGAAAAATCTAAATGTAAACTTAGGCAATATGCAGTTTTACCATGTGTACCCATGTAGACTTCAGTGTACACATGCATAAGTTTGCAGAAGTTTTATGTACATACGCATAAATACCATACTATTATAAGTATTTGTTACACATGAAGATCAGAACTAGCTTTGGTTATGCAACTGGAAAAAATATACACTGTTTTTCTTAAGTCCGTGTCCAGTGCTTCCTATCAGAGGCTACATAAAAATCACTCTTCACAACGAAGGCAGGGAGATCAGAGGAAGAGTTTTAGAAACTAAATGCTGCAGAATGGAGCTTACAAAAGAGCCCTGTTAGAGTTGGTGCAATGCAGAAATGCTAAATCATTGTAAAACCAAAGCAGCACATCATCCATTTCTTATTTTATCTTTTTCTAAAATACTTCGTTGTCTAAAGCAGCCTAAATGCTTTGTAAAGATGAGTTCCACTAGGTTTCTCTCAGATACTTCAGCAAATAATTCTGTAGCAGAAAAATTGATGCTTAATTGCAGTATCTGTTTATGCACACATTTTCTATGAAATGTTAATTCTGAAACACCTGCACAGGTGCCAGATATACCTTAGAAAGATTTCCTGCTTTTCACTGGTACACAAAAATGCAGACCAAAACTGTGTCCTTCAAAGTAAAACCACTACGAGAAGGAAAAGAAAATTTAGCAGTTTCCCCTATATGCAACAGATAAATTACTCATGCAGAATTAAATAGTAATCCTATTTTATCCTTAAATCTTGTTAGCTATCTTGTATTCCTGAAACCAATATAAAATAATTCCTCACCCTCATAGATTTTTATATTTTTCAATCAAGCACTTAAAAATCACCTCACAGATCCCACTTAAGCTTCTGTTCTTTTTGACTTTTCAATTGTAGTTTTACTTTGTCCAAAAGAGTAATTTTTACTTAGTACAGACTAGGACTTGCAATGCTACCCAATGCCCAAGTACCTAGGTTTTTTTTTTCCAGTGGGTTTCATACTATGTTTGACAAAGATTTTTCTCTCATTTATACTACATGTAATGTATTTTGAGATTGAAGCAGAACATTTGTTTGCCCTGGACTTCAAGTGTCTAATATAGCAATTCTTATTGAATCTACCCATGGTAGTTTGGTGTTGATAAAACTTTGAGCATGAAACACCTGTATTATTTTGTTGGGGGGAGGGGAAGAAATCTTTGGATTAAGAAATTCTTACCATGCTGTTACTGTCATACATTTTCTTGCTAGTAATTCTAGGGCATAATGTGTTGCTTGTGCTGCACTTTCTCCTAAGACAGTACCCACACTGATTGCCAGCTCCAGTTCATTTCCACGAATCAGGTTTGCCATCGCAAGCTTGTTCAATGAAAAAATTATATCATCAAGGGACACAAGCACCATGTTGAGCATACAACATTCATTATGTGACTGCTTTTTATAGAAGGATAAAATAGGCATTAATTAAAGCAACTCTCTATATAATTTGGGTCTCTTAAATGAGTAAATAATTGTGCACCATGTGTTAATCAGTTTATAAATAAATATATTTACTTTAGCAGAACCTTTTTTTATTCAACCAAAAAGATTACATAAATATTATACCTAAAAAGCATGACAACAATTCCTTCTAATCTTAAGTAAGGACACTAGGTTTCACAGCACATATTTCCTCTCTTCTGATGAAAGAAGACTCAAAAAAACCCCAAATAATCAAAACCAACCAAACAAAAAATAAACCAATGAAGGACTCTCCTGTTCTTACCCTCTCTGGTCAGCTGGAGTTGCTGATAGGCACAGCAGAATATTAAACAGAAAGACACTACACAGTGACTTGAAATACATCTATTTTGAAATACAGGCAATGACAGATTATTGATTTCTCTCTTAACAGCCCATTATGACTGAATTTTACTCATTTGGAGGGATAGACGAGTAAAAACATTGAGTCAGCAACAACAAAGTCTAGAGAGAATAAGGGGAAGAAACAATTTTTAAAACTATAAAAAGAGAGAGAAAATTCTAATAAAAAGTTTCCTATGTGTCACTGGTTCCTATATAGACTTTTTCCTACAGTGGTGAGGCACTGGAACAGGTTGCCCAAGGAAGCGTGAATGCCCCATCCCTGGCAATGTTCAAGATCAAGCTGGACAGGGCTTTGGGGAAATGTGGTCTAGTGGGAGGTGTCCCTGCCCATGGCAGGGGGGTTGTAACTAGGTGATCTTAAGGTCCTTTCCAACTCTAACTATTCTATAAAGTAGAGACTGCATCAAAATAAAGTTCCAGTTCTGAATGGGTCTTTTGAGTCACTGTAAACAGTAATACTTGTGTGTATATGTATATATGTAAAGTACCTATGTACCTTATATTTTCTAATATAACAAGATACCATATATGTGAAAATACAGTAATAAAATACTACTTCCTGTACATGAGGGAAATCTTGAACTTAATGGAATCAGGAATACTGTAAGGATCAAACTCTCTATAAATTTATAGAAAGCGAACACCAAGAATAAGTAACACATTTTAGAATGTGGTACATACATTTTTAAAAATAATTAACATGTGGAGATGTAAAAAGGATGTCAATGTTGGCCTTTCCAAGGCCCTTCCACTTAAAAGAGAAAAAAAAAGTACCTCTATATTTTCAACAGCCAGATGGCAACATGCTGCAAGCACTGCATGGCCATCCTGGAAATACCATTCTGCCAGCTCTTTACTGACCTTGTGCAGAAGCCTGCAAGAACAAAATGTGAATTATGCAAGGTTACTTAAAGGCTGGAGTTCTTCTGCTTTTAATTTACATACAAGTCACCACATTTGACTCTGTACCCTAAAATTTCTCTTTGACTTACAGAAAATGATACCACTAGCTTTAAAAATGCAATCAGTTTCAGCTTCAGCCACCGCTTACATTGCTGCACATTCAAGTGGGTCAGTTTCCCAAAATCTACTTCAGTATGAAAATCTCTTCATATTGACAGTAGAGAAATCCAGTACTTGGAATATTCATGCTCTACCTGTGAACTCTGCTTAAGTATGTCTCTCTTTGCTCAAAAATTGTACATGTAAATAAAGTAACTACACAGCCTCCAAGCTGCTTTTGTTACTACACACATAACTTGATAATGTAACTTAGGTTTTTGAGCACCATTCTAAGTAAGGAGAAGTGCATGTTTTCTTTTATGGTCACATACAACGAAAATATGTCCATTAGCATACATTGTCAGAAATTTCACTGATGATAAAAGTAAAAGCTTCAGGAGAAGATGCATAAAACATAGGGTCTCACACATATTTGTTAATGCTAAATTTCACTCTACTTACCAAAAGTTCTATGTCAAAATGTTATATATTTAACCATATTTAATTGGAGAGGAACATATCAGACAAATGAAAAGGATTTTAATAATACATACATATGAAAAATCCATATGGTGCCAGAAGTGACAACAGGGGAATTATTCAGAGGAGCATCAGATAGTAGGTAACTCTATCAACTAAGCTCTAGAAGATGTAATATTTTGTTGTTGAAGTCTTCATTGCTGCTGCCAAATTAAATCACTAAGGTTTAACTCCCTGATGACTTTATATTCTGCATTAAAATGAGGCTTTAGATATAGAAAGAACAACTTACTCATTATAATCATCTCTACTGTTTTCACCAGAATTTGAAGATCCACCTGTTGTGGAGAGTGGCGATATCTGTATATTTCCCTCACAAGCTGCCTGGCAGTGAATGAAAAAATAAAATAAAAATCAAACTGAATATGAAATGCATTTTTCAAAAACAAACAAAAAAAATCTATGATCTATAAAAATCCTTCTAAGGGTGAGGTATAACAAAGGAAACATTTAAACCAATTAAAATTATTCATAGCTAAACCTTAGCCTAGTTTTACTTAGCCATACAAGAAACTCTATGGAAGCAAGTGACCTTTTTTTTTCCCTATGCATTTGTACAGGACTTTTCCCAGCATTTGAATATGTTTAAAATGGACAGTCGAGTAAAACCTCGATTTTTACATCCCAAAGAGCAAGTGGCTGTCAATGAAGGGTGAACTCCATAGATACTTCTCAGTAGGTATACCAGCAAATCTGGAAAGGCTCAGGTAGTGGCATAAGGTGACCCTTTTTCATGTCTGGCAATAAATTATTTCTGTCATTAAATAAGAAGAAATCAGTATGGGTTCAAAGGGAATTCTTTCATGTGCTTTAGGGTGTAGCTTAGTTAACAACATTAAAACTCAGGACTCAGTTAAAAAGGAAAGTTCTGGTTTCTTATTGCTTAACATTATCTAATTAAGCCTTTGAAACAAAGACTAGTCTATGAATTGTACTAAAAACAACCCCTGCAATATCTTTCTTACAAGAAAGATAAACTTTCTAAAGCTTTACAGTGCTTGGAGGTTTAAACATTATAACTTCCTGAATTTAAGCATACCTCAAAGCTCCACTCTGTGCACAACAACATGCAGATAGACAATTTCTAAAGGATGAATTCGCATGCACTATTAAAGTTCTTATCTCTGAGGCAACTGAATGTTCAAGGCACGAAAGAGTGTACCAAGGACAAATTGTGACAGTTTATTTAACAAGCTATATTAACTATGCAGAAATTACTCAAAAAGAATAAAGGAATGGTGAAAGACAGTGGAAAAAAAAAAATATCAGTTTCTCATGTTTTGTGCTGTGCTTAACTCGGTGTTGATATCCAAATCAGAATGTGCTCTTGGTAGTCTCTTGTATTGTTTTATACACTAATTTGAAAGTTTGGTTTTCTATATTACTACTGTAACTGAGCAGTTTCACCCAAATATTCTATAGGAAGTAATGCAAGCAAGATCTCAGTAGAAATGCAAGACAAATCCTAAATGCCTTTGATGTTAAGGACAATACTGACTGCTGAAAATCAGGTTCATTTTCTATTTCAACCCAAATCAAGTACACTGGATCTCCTTTGGACATTTGATTGCCATTTAGAAGAATTGGGCTTAAAATCTGTAAAAATGAGGTACCTTTTTATGATTTCTGGATGAAAACTGGTCAATACGATATGAAAGTAAAGAATGGGGTAGTATTAGTATTTAGTCATTCTGCAGAAGTGAACAGAGCTAGCCTTTTAAATATGCTTGAACACATTCAGAGTTATAAACAAATAGCTAAATGCATCTATCATACTGTTCTATGTAATAATACCTGTGCAACAAGAAGAGCCTCTTTAAGCTGGCCTCTTGAAGTAAAGAAAGATACTAGTTTCTTCACATCTCCAACAGCTATACAGTATGGGATGACATCATCATTTTCTTCCTGAATTAACTGATCAGCTCTCCTAATTAAACAAATGAATAAAATACATAATTGACCACTGAACTCCTCTCTATGGTGTAGGTGTTAGACGAAGCTATATAAAGATCACTGAAACCCATCTGCCTTTCCAGACCTTAGAAGACTTGCAAACTGTGGATACTGCACTAAAAGGATAAAGTTGCGATTTATGCTCAACCCTTTACCTTGATTCCCATACACAAAATTGCTGTTGAAATCCTCCACAGTTCCACCCCAAAGCTTACTGAACAAAAAGTAACATCAAGAGAATGCTGTAGCAAAAGCAAAGTACAACTGGTGCTAATATCCATCCTTCCTACTTATCTTTGTCCTTCTATGGGCAGAAGCCACAGCTCAGCACTGTATTTTTACTGCCTTACCTTTGCATTAACTTCCTCCAATATTTCATCGAAACACCGGGTGCAACTGAGAGAGCTTTGTCCCACTAGGAGAAAGCAGCAGTACATTTAACCTGATCATTTTATTTTGAGAAACGGCTATATTTTTAACTAGTTTCATGTTTCTTCCATTAGAAATAAATTTGCAAAGAGGTTAAATTAGGAATGAGCTATGCATTAGACTGCATATATTAAAAGTAATAAAATTGGAGCAAGATTACACTTTCCTGGTGTCATGGGTTCAGCTCTCCTGCTCTGAAAGGCTGTTACAAAAGGTGGAGCCCGATATCATGAACTGGATGGACCCAGCAGCTTTACAGAAATGGGTCCATGCACAAAGGGATCATCTCTCTCCCTGTGTGTGTGTGTATGCATATATATACATTTGATGGAATATTGAAAATGTGGGATCTGAGCATGACGTGAATGGTATGGAATAAGGGGTGGAATGTCATGGGTTCAGCAGTAGC
>JAOEHY010037113.1:823-38389 GCA_025447955.1 Psilopsiagon aurifrons
ATGTTGAGCATCATGTTACCAATGGCTCATAACTTTCTTTGGTGGTAAGGGTTTGGTGTAACCTCAATGTTTTCCACTTATGTGCTGAAATTATTTCTTTCAGAGGATAAGCCTTAAGAGTGAACAGATTAATTACTGAAATGTAGAGCCCTGGAACCACATGCTCCACTGTCATTTTTGAGATCTTTCTTCTGTAGTAAATTATGTGCAAACTTGTATTGCAGCTATCTCTGTAGGTGATCTGATCTTAATGGGATGACAGAGGAGAAACAGAACTTTGAATTGGGCCTATTTTTTCACGCTTTTTGGTACTTGTGGCTTTGAAGGTAAAGGATAAAAAGTGTTCACACAGCTGATCTGCACTTCTTTCTTTTCAGTGCCTTAGGTCTTTCCCTGTCTTTAATCATTCTCCATGTGCTCGAGGAGCCTTTTCTTCTCTCCCTAGAGCTCCCCAGGAGAAACAATTCGGCACAGACCATCCAGTTGCCTGTTTGGTCTCTCCACCTGCCAGCTGGTGCTTGTGCCTGAATTTCCTTATTCAGGCTGTAACTCTTGTTTTGGCTTTTGCAATGCTTGAGTTCTTCTGGCTGTTGACCACCATTAGCTCTTTGGGATTAAGCAAAGGCACAGCCCTTTAAGAGGTACAGTGATCTAAGCAGTTATCTAAAAGTGTGCTTATTGCCAGGAATGTCTAGTTTCTTTGGCCTTAAAACCTTGTAGCTGGGTCTCCTTTTAACTGTCCTATTACAAAAGAAGCCAAATTCCTTATTGCCTCTCTGCTCCCAGGTGTTAGACATGTGCTCCATAACACATCCTTCAAATGAACAGAGCAGCAGATGTGTGGAAGATACAGGGAAAGTAATCCAAACCTGGAATCTAGTACATCCAGCAGGAAACATTTACTGTTTCTATGCAGACTTTTAATGAATATGTTTTCCAGTATTTAAGATACATGATACATTTTGTTGTTCGTGAGGTATCTGATCTTTACGATGACTATTTGTCCCCATGTAGCCCCTGATTTTTTTTGTGCTGACAGCGCAGCAAAGACATCCGCTGCGGAAGGACTCATGATGGGAGTCTTTGTGCACCTGTCACCTACTTTTGTTCAGAAACCCTCTGACCGGACAGCCCTGACAGATAGCATGCTCATTCCTTAGACACTTGTGTAAATACAAAGTATTTTAGCAGAACGTATGGAGGCATAGAGAAAACTCATTAACACAGTTTAAACTGATGAACTATTTGAACATAATAGAAATCTTTGCTAATACTGATTTGCTTAATTCTGGTTTTATGTAAAAAAGCGAATCCTGGAATTGTAGCAGTTTTTGCCTTACTTCTCCAAATCTAAATGAAACTATAAATATCAGTTAATAAAATGTAACCCTAAAATGTTTCCACTGTATAAAAAAGTCAGCTCTTGAAGAACACACCAAAAAGGACCTGCCCAAATGAAATGTTTGAGAGATGAGTTGACATAAAAGTTTGTACTAGCTCCCACTGGGAAGTTTCTTTACACAGTATTTTTAAGCTGCCAAAAGCTTTTGTACGTGCAAAGTCCTTGCCAGTTTTCCATTCTTAGTAAATCAAAGGCAATTTTAAGTTACATGAGCCTGCAAAAAGAATCTGAATTGGTGGCTAACATTGCTTTTTTGTAAAAAGCATTCAAGAGACAACTGTATCTCTTGGAAATATCTTCACAAAAAGATTTGCTCCTTGAGTCAGGCGGTGTCTGCAGTATTTCAGGCAGAACAAGGAGCTGAGTGAGGAGAAACTACAGTGAACTCTGTTTCATTTCCAGTCCACATCCTTTTCTGGCACTTGGTTATGCCTGGCTGTGGTATGTATTTGTAGGAAATCAGAAGTTAACCTCTTATCTTCAGATTTTCTAACCAGTTCTCTTGTTTTCAGCTCAAGTGGTGCTAAATAAAAATAAGGGTGAGGATGTTCAGGCTATTTCTACAGTAAAAGGAAATTTTCTGGGCTTTCCAGAATTTCTGAAATATCAAAAGCCCCCCAGAATTTCCAAATTAAAGTACAAAATAAACATCTTGGGACAGAATTAGATTATTAATGACCACTTTAGTTTTGGTGATAAGGCAGGAGGGAAGGTGTGAGGGATTGACTTTACATATTGTATACAAAGAGCAAGGTGTGGGAGTGGAGAAGAACATGAGGTCATGAATACTGGCTCTCATCACATTGGAGAAAATCATCTGGAATGTAAAGGAAGAGGAATAACTATGATTCAGCTCTCTGCCTTACACAGGCTCTAGGACCTGGAAGCTTAGAGCAGCTTTACTGTGTTATGAAGGACATAGTTTTGATCCTGCTTTCCAGCTCACTGAGAAATTATAAATTTTGCTTTTTGATCTGTCCTCGGATAGCAAAGTCTCATAGCAGCTTCCTGGGAGGGCTTTTAATACCATGTGCAATTCAAACGGGACTTGCTGGAATTGGAAAATCACAGAGAGTGAGGAGGATCAGCAAAGTGACTGCATGTCAGTAGTCTACCTGTATAGGCAAAGGCTGTACCTGGACTGGCCTGAAAAATAACTATGAGGAGATACAATGCAATTTATGAAAATCAAGAACAGTCAGAGATGTGTAGACTTTGCTTGCCTTTTCTTCTGTCAACAATAGAAGTAGGGATCATAAAATAAAACTAAAGGTGGGGAGGGACAAGCTTGGAGAAAACAAAAATCACAGAATGAATATTAAAACTGAATTTCCTTGCCAAAGAATGTTCAACAGCTGCAGTGTCTCCATAGGTTTAAAGAATGACTGGAAAACTTCATGAGAGAAAAGTCATTGAGAACTGGTAAATGTGCAGGTGCCACCTCAGGCTGGGAACTTGTGAAAGTAGAAATTAGAAGAGTATTCAGGAGAAATACTATTATTCTGACTGATTTCTATATTTTCACTTAAGCATCTGTAGATTCTCACAGGTGCAGGCATCTGGCTTAAATGAACTTTCATCCTACCCGGTATGACCATGAACTGGAATTTAGCGTCAAAAGAACGCAAGTTGCTTTTTCTCTTTTCCACATACCAAACTTAATTAATGGAAATCTGACCTGTAGCATTTTGTATTTTCCCTCTTGCTAAAAAAAGAAAATAATCTTGCTTATCTGCTTCTAGAATTTGTGTGCTTTTCGTCTTCCAAAATGCCATTATTTAGCTTTCAGTTATAGGATCCAGGTGTTGAACTATTATATACAATTGCTTTCTTGATTAAGGTACCCACAGGTGCTACAAGAGAGTATACAGGGATTTATGACATTAAATGAACGTTACAAGTGTAGGATATTAAGCACCATAATGGTTGTACAGTCAGCTTGCACACGTATGGAGGGAGTGTATCTTAGTACTTAGAAAAAACAAAGAGGGTCCCAGGGTATTTAATCTCATTATAAAGGCATTGTAGATGTTGGTTGTCACCTTGACTAAACAAGTGAGTTGCCTGACCTCCTTTTGCTTCAATTATTCCAGCTGCAAAATTGAGTGAAAATGTGGATTTTCTTTATAAATCAGATGTTATCTGATCTGAGCTATTCTTCATAAAGAAAAAGAAAAATGTCTGCAGCATAGCATAAGCATGAATAGCAAGTATTAGAATGACAATCACAAAAGCATGCAATGGAAGCTAAAATTACAGCAGCATCAGCATGTCTGGAGATGGTAAATTTAGGTGATTAAATTATTTAACCACCTTTTGTGGCCCTTCATCACTATGTGTTTTGTTATCAAGGGCTGATTCTAGTCCAGATAGATGAAAACAAAAAGGATAATGTTTGTTTGAAATTTCCCAGTGGATCAGAATAAAGGAGAAACTAATTGCCTATTTTGCTTTTGTGCAAATCAGCAGGACACCGTTGCTAATGGAAAGTTTATTCGTCCTTATTCTTCCAACCTGATTGCTGATGTAAGAAGCAGCATTCTGTTTAGTAACCTGTCTGTGCAGACACCTAGAACAAAAGCCCATGATGACTGAACTCAGTTGAGCTCTTTGTGAGTCAGCAGCTCTGCCATGCAACAGAGACTCACACCCTTGCAAAGAGGACCAGCTGGTAGCACCACAGCCCAGTACCAGTACCCCCTCTCTTCATGCTCCCAGTGGCTGCTCTCTCCAGAGAGTGATGGGGTAGATAAGGAACGGCTGCCAGCATGAGAGCTGCGATAATGGTTTTCTGTTAACTGATACTGTGTGGCTGTAGATAGAGGCCTTTGTGGTTGCATTTTCAGGTTCTCCAAGGCCCTTCTTGGTCTAGTGGCAAGGGAGTGTGTCATATTTGCGCCAGGTGCAGGTGGGTTTGCACATTGGAAAGCTGCTGGAATGATGCTGCTGTTGTGTCTCTTGTGGGGTTAGGCATTAGAAACATTTCAGTGGCAAGGAGAGAGTGGCAAATTGTGTGTGCATGTAGAGCTGTGTTCCTAGGCTGTGGGAAAGGGTTTCAGGAGCTGTAAAATCAGAAAAGGGGTAGTAAGTGGCTTTTGGAGCATGAACATTATTACTGGCAAGCTCTTGTGTGTGACTACAAGGCCATTTTGAGGTGATGAAGTACATGTGCTATAAGGGCCCTTGACCACTGTGTATGAGATCGGGCCGGAAGCTGCCAAAGTGCCCTCTTGAAAGCCTTCTCCTCATTGTCCTCACACCCCCCTGGGACACTTCCAGCCATAGACAAATGGTTCTGGCAGTGCACAGAGACTGGCCGGTGCAGCCTGTGGACAGCTCCTGACACCCCCAGTTCAGCTATAGGATGGGTTTTAGCCTTTCATGCAGGGTGAAGAAATACAACAGCCTCCCATGGATTTGTTCTGCATAAGCACGCTAATATCTGGGCATGAAGTGAAGGTAGAGGCACAGAGGAAGGAATTGCTGGTATCAGTGCACTGTCACACTAGGAAGAGAAGAAATGGATTGACAATAAGTGGAGTCACTGACATCAGTCTGGAAAGATCTGTTAGTAGAGCTCAGACAAATGTAAGTGGTTTGTTTTCATGGATGTGGTGCAGGGACACTGTCCCACCACCTTGGAGAGCTCACCGTGCGTCGATGTCCTTTTAACTGTGATGGATTCCCGGCCCTTTGACTGACTGGTCAGAGCTAGCTGTATGGATGTGTCAGCGAAACACAAGCATCAGCTGCTCTAATGATGTTTCAGCTTAAGTTGTTAGACCATAGGTGGAGTCATATTTCTCAAATACCAGGGTCATTTGCTTCCAGTTGGTTCAATACCACATTGACTTTGCCAAGGGTTGCTTCATATGTAGTTTCTACTGCCTATGAATTGAATTGTTTTACCTGTTTAAATTGTTTGGTTTTATATTTTTCCTTTTATTTTAAGGACATTTTTGAAGCATGGATGCATCAAAGCATTTCACTCTCTTCATGTTTTGCTTTGGGTTTTTTTTTGGGGGGGGGGAGGTTGGGATTGTTCAGCCTTTGACGAAGGGATTGGGATGAAGGTCACAAGGGCTTTCCTCCTTCTTTAGTAGGTGCTAATAAAAATAATCTGTTTCTGGTACTAGTATAGTAATCTCCTTTACTTGTCAAACATGAACCTTTTAAGATGTGCAGATTTTCCATGCATACATAAACCACTACAGAGCATATGCTATTCCTGATGACTGGAAGATGCAGATAAGATGAACATGTGGCATCCAGTCATTGTCGCCTCAGTTTTAGTCTCACAGTCCCGTTAGTAGATTTTTTGGCAATCATATCGGAAAACACTTGCAATGTGTTGCTGCTCACTGCAATCAATTTCCCAGTAAGCAATCTGACCACAGAAAGCATCACTTCTGATACAGCTTGCTTTTTTCAAATGCATAACTGACTTCTGGCGGCATTGCCTTGCTGCGCTGGTCAGGGGGTGACAGGCAGCGATGGTGGTCTTGCTGGGGAATTGAAATTGGAGACCAGGTGAGAAATATAGGAAAAGAAGCATCAATTATGCATTAATATAGCAAATCTGATGGCACTGCCTGCACGTTGTGGGATATTAGCTGAGTTAATCTCCTCATTATTGGCCTCAGTAGTTGAGCAAACCAACCAGGGCTC
Organism: Psilopsiagon aurifrons; assembly: GCA_025447955.1. NCBI lineage: Eukaryota > Metazoa > Chordata > Aves > Psittaciformes > Psittacidae > Psilopsiagon > Psilopsiagon aurifrons. The sequence goes on from JAOEHY010037113.1 coordinate 6,894, forward strand.
CATGTTTTGTGAGTTCTGCACCCTACATCTGTAATAGGGGACAGAGAAGGCTTGAAAGCTATGTTTATTGTTCAGTGGTTGTTTATATATAAAAATTGTTTGGTTTTGGTTGAGTTTGTTTTCTAGGTTTGTTTTTTTACAGATAGGAAGCCCTTTATAACCCTCTCCTGGGTACCATATTTTTTCTTCTCACTGGTACCTGAGTAGGTAGCTGTTAATGTCATGGTTGTGAAGTGCAGAATTGTTTCTGTTTCTGCTTCAAGGGCTGGGTGTCAGGCATGGCTCGCATCCTTTGTTTTTTCTTCAGTGGTTCTATTGCTTGTTGACGTGCTGAAAATGTCACAAGCCATTCAAGGGAGGTGGGGAGGTATCTGATCTGCACTCTGCAGAGTTGTGAAATGTTAGTTTTGTCAACCAAATTTCGCAGTATTGGTCTATGCTGTGGAAACTGCCTGAATGATGGTGTCAGTGTCATCACAGTGGTCTTCATTTATAAATGAAGCAAGTGTTACGAGAGGATTGTCTTTCATTTCAGAAGTGCACATTCATTTATTAAGTGCTTTGACTTCCCTATTTTGACTGTGTGAATCAAGTACAGCAGTTCACAAACATAAACCAAGGCTTGTGGATTTCAGTGACCAAATACCTATTTCCTTGGGATAACTGTTCTTATATATAATAGTTCTGAATTTAAAAGTAGTACAGGAGTTTTATTCATGTTAACATAATCAATTTTATGATGGTCTTAAAGTTCCTGATATCTTTAATCAAAGAGATAAAGAAGTCTTTGAGGATAAGTTAGGAAATCTTTTGCAGTCACACTGTAAAATCTGATGATGCTAATGATGTTTGCTTTGTACTTCTGCTACAGGACAAAGCATTATTAGACATCTGACTGCAGATGCTATTCCCCATTGCAAGTGTAGAGGGATTTGCATTCAAAACAGATCTAAGAAAGTTGAATCTTTATTTGCAGTTGTTTACTGTTAGTTCTGATTATAATCTCTGTGTGAATGCTGTAGCTTATTTGTAATTTCATTGCTTCAGTCTTTTAATGCCTTGCTGTTGAGAAAATATGCTCAATGCCTCCAACATCAAGTCTGAAAAACTGGCTGTCAGAGATATGAAAATAGATTAGGTTTAATAACATTAGGAATGAAAAACCTTTGGAGAAAAGTTACTCAGCAGAGTAAATTGGATAAGGACCAGCTGGAAACGTGAACCTAACTTCATCTTTTATATTATTTGGGAGTAACACAAGTTCATCAAAGTTTCAGGAAGTGGTGGTGACCCTTATCTCGGTGGAAAGGATGCCCTGTAAGGGCTCCTGAGTGCTGCTGAACACAGGAAGCTGGGAGAAGGCCTTCCTAAGGAAAAGCAACATGAATTTCAGCTTATTCTGTGAGACAGTTGCAGAAAGGAGTTGATAAGTGAAGGAACTGATACCTGCTTAAAGTTAAGCCAGCAGAGCTGATTGATCCAGCATTAAATTTAACTTCTGGCAAGGACCTCTTGTCTTGGCAGCTGCATCCACTATGTTACGTGAGAGGCATTTGAGACTCAGTATAGATAGTGTGGTGGTTTGAGAGAAAACAAGGGTGATTCCACCTTGGTTAATGTTGCAGTGCTATATTAGAAGCCACTTGAAACGTCTGCATACCTTGGCAAAGGGTTTCTGTTGTCTTTTCTAGTGCCAGACAAAGGTGCTTTTCACTGCTAAGTAGAAGTACAGTGAAATGTATCTTAAGCAGTTGTGCAGCAGGCTAGTAGCACTCAGTTTAAAGGAGGTGATCTTCTGAAAGGCAAAGCTAAATGTCAAAGATAATAGAGACTGTTTTTTTAATTCCTGAAGTTGCATATATTTTAACTGTGGAGGACAAAAGCAGCCTAATCAGACCACTGTGTTCTTCCATAGTGCTCAGGTAAGGCATTCTGGGCTTGGTGTGACTGCTCTCCTGGCATGGAAATTTGGTTTGCGGAGCAATTGTGGAAATTCTGCAGAGGTTTTTTACTTTGGATCAAATGTTACTAATGCTGAAGAATGCGTGAAAAAATTCACAGAACTCAGATTTGTTTGTTGGAAAGAAAAAAATGGCACTCAGAGTAAAGTTGCAAATCTCAGAGTACTTAATTAAAAAAGATGCTTATTGTCCAGTTTGCCAAAATCCAGAACAAAAAAAGGAGAAAAAGTGCAGAAAAACTGTGAGTTTGTTGTAGTTTTACACGCTGGTATTGAGTAAAATAAATAAATAAGTAAAAAACGAATGCATGCCACACAAAGACTATGTGAATGGGGGAATGCAGCTTTGCTGCTACAGCAGGATGAATCCTTAGCTGGAAGAAAGGAGAAGAGAAGGGGCTGTGTGTATAAATGCATGTGTGTGGGCACTGAGGGTGTTTGTTCAGTTTTAAAAGACCTTTGTGCCCTACCAGCCTTCAGCCAGCATTGGTCGAGCGTCCTACCTTAATTAAGAATAGTTTGATTGCTCATGTCAGTGCTCCATTGCCTCTGTAGTTCTGAGGCACTGATTGAAGGGCTCCTAACCTGTTGGGGTGCTGCTGTGACTGCTCCTGCCAGGGGCATCTGGGCAGCAGGCTCTGTCTGGCAGCTTTACTCTCACATCAAGTGGAAGAAGGCTTGAACCAAGCGTGATTTTTCTTAGTTGGCAAGTGGCAAGCACTTCTCAACCCAGGATTTTACAGGCCAGAAAAAGTGGTTTGGATATTTGTATACACATTTCTTTATTTTTTCCTTTTTATAACTGTATGCAGATTTAGGAATTTGCAGGGTGCTTCCTCTTGTTGATGTTTCATGCCGCGTTGAAAGCGGAACTGTTACCTTGGTCCAAAAGCGATGATTCTGGGCCCCTGCAGCATGAACCTGTTGCTGCATACTCTGTGACTGAAGCCTGCTACTGAGCGCTTGCTAGGAGGTTGTTCCGTGAGTGCCTTTTTTTCAGCTTGCAAACACATGCATGCACATGAAGTAAGAGTGCAGGTGGTTTGTCTTTTGAACCGGGGAAGGTGGTGAGGAGAAAAGGATGTAACGAGTTTTGAGGCAAAGATAGCTGTTCAGTTGCAAGTGGTTTTGTTTTTTTTTTTCATGCAACTTCCTATTTTGATTTGCATTAGTGGGGGGGGCTGGGTATATTTATGGTTTAATGAGACGCTCTCGCCTTAATAGCAGAATATTATTCACAGGAAGCAATGAGTTATTGCTGGTTTTCTTCTTCTTTCTGCTCAGTTACTGTGGATACAGCAGTAAGTTTTAGACCTACTTCCCCCTTGAACAGTATATGCAGCTTCCAGTTCTTATGCTGAAGCTGCTGAAGGAAAGAGGTTAAAGGAGTACAGCTTTTAAAGAGAGATTTGTTTGCTGCTTGAATTCCTACGGATACAATGAGCTTTCGTGGGAGATTCAGATGGGAGCCCAGTGAACTGCGGAGGAAGAAAAGGACCATTAGGCAAGTAAATCAAGCAGAAATTCACAGATTAAGCTGTGTGAGTATGCACCTCTTCTTCAAAAAATAGCTAAGAAATTACAGGTCAAATACTCTTTAGACTTAGGTGTAGGAGGGAGTAGGATTTATTCCTTGCTGTGTACGTAGGATTGGCTGAATCTCATCAGTCTGTGTGATGAGGTACCGAACATTGAAAAATGATTACTGAAATCTGAGACTGAAGCATAGAGAGTCCAGGGGTTGACAGAGCTCAAGTGCATTAGGGAAACTGTTGTATAGCATCGTGTTATTGATCAGACACATACTGGTAACAGCATTGTGCGATTGTCTCTCCGGTGCCTGGAAACATTTGCTTGGTAGCTCCATGAAAATCCATGATTCTGGATTAGATGATTCTGGAGTAGAAGTTTATTCTGTGCTATTTCAGGTCTCACAATCTACAGTGGATGATTTGTGCCTCTCAAACCCAGCAGGAGGAGAAGGCTACTGTCCTTCTGCATTGCAGGACGATCTACACGGGATGAGCTCTAGAGCCTTTGGTGGAAAGCTGGAGCAAGGTTCTACCCCATGTACTAGATAGCAGCTTTGCCAGTGATGGCTTTGGGCTAGGATTGCGCTTCCTGAAACTGCTGGACGACACTGGGCAGATCACATTAACTGGCACACTGTGCCTCAGCTTCCCTGACTGAAATTGAAACTATGACAATTTTAGGTAAAATGCTTAGAGCCTTCTCTTAAGAAGCCTTACAGAAATACTCTATTCTCTTAACTTGAGACATTACTTGAGATGTCAAACACTTAATGGCTTCCCCCAAAATGATTTGGAGACAATGGATCCTTTTCTTCATAGCAGCAGGTGTTTGGTTTTCTTCTGTAGTTTTGTATATCCTGTTACAAGCTGTATTTAAGTGCACTTGCTGGAGGCTCTTTTGAGGCTATTCTGCATGTCTGGTGTAACAGAGAGTCAGTGATAATACACTGAAGAAGATTATTCTATTTAAATTTTTTTTAAGAGGAAGGAAAATACAGTTGCAGCACTTGGTCACAGGTTGATTAAGATGGTCTGTGGTTCATCTAGTAGAGTGTTCAGGTTTTCCTTGTGACTACCTGCCATTTTTGATAGGTATATTATATAGAAATGAATCTTCTCGACAAGGCTACTTTACAGTGTAGTTCCTGCTGCCCTGAGCTGTTGGTATACAGTCAGAGATACCAAGTATAAGCCTCATGGTCTTGAGTCCCAAGAATGGATACTGCTGGTGCTGCTGAAAGCATCTAATACTGGCAGTTCACAAAATGTTGGTAGGAGGCAGGCACTGCTGCTTGCCTTACCCTCTTAAATCCTGGTTAGGAGGAGGTTTTGTCCTCATTCTATAAATCCTGGCTGTACATGAATAGTGCTGACCAGGAGGGGTTGAAGGAAAGTAGGGCTATAAATAAATCAAAGCCCAAATAGTACCAGTAAAAAGAAGCCTGTCTGTAGGTAAAAACAAATATATTTGTTCATTTTTGCCTGTATCCTCAGATAACAGAAGTTGAGGGTTGATTCAATTTAGTGATGCCAAAGAAACTGGATTTTTTTGTGATTTCTAAAAGTCAATAAAGTGTATCATTCTCTAACCTAAAACTTAGAGCTTTTGTATCTGTGCGCTCGTTGCCTTTAATTGGAAATAGGTAATGTGCCTTTTTCATCAGAAAGTTGTGGTTTGCGTTACAGTTCCCATGAAGTGGCTGGCTACTGTAGTGTCAGGGACGTAGCTGGGGTTTTCAGGGGTATTTGTTCGTTCTAATTCTTTTCTTTTCCGACATGAGATAGACAAAGATGGGATCACTGCGTCATGTTATTCTGCAAGCATATTTCTCAATAGTTTGTTTAGCCCTTAGGAAATTCAGGCACACTTGGCTTTACTTTGTGGCTTGCGACCTGTGTCTTTCTATCCAGTATTTCATAATTGGAGTAAGTTAAATCTTTGGCCTATGGCCACTTTATGCTGTCAAACAGGAGCCAGTCTCTCCTGGGTTCATTGGTCCTCTGCACCTCCGATGATGCAGATTTCAAAGTGATGCTAGTGCCCACTGCAGCTGTAAAGGCTTTTTTATATGGGGACCTTATAGAAAGAGTGTGTTTCTTAATATACTTCATTTAGATGAACTTAATTTGCTGGAAACTCCTATTTTGTAAGACTAACTACGATCTGATTAGTTTTAATTGATTGGAGTTTGTTGATTGAGCTTGGTGTGGTTGACCAGTTTTTGCTCTCATTTACATTCTGTGTGTGTATAAATGACTAGCTAGCCAGATAGTTGACTGAGAGGGTAGTTGAAGTCAAGGAAACTATTAGTATTTTAACGTCATTGTGGGAGCTGATTTAGTGCTTAGTGTATAGATGATACTAAATTTTTACAGATAAAGCCTCTGTGGAAACACAATTATTTACACAGATATATAGCATGAAAAATATCTATAACTCATGAAGAGATAAGTAACCATAGCATAGGTAGAAAAAGAGATATTCACTGAGTCAAATGAAGTGGAACAGTATGCATGAGATTTTCCCTACAGGACAGTGACTTATAATAAGTCTCTCTTGAAATCAAGTGGTATTTTTGAAAAGTTTATTTAGAGCTAATGCAAACATTTTTGTCAGTTCTTTTGGCGTCAGTGGCTTCTGAAGTGGTTGAGCCCCTTTCAAAAAGGCTGTTTGCTCAGTCTCCAGGTCTAGCACTTCATACGTCGAGATTTTTAGTATTTAAGTGAAAATGGCAATGTAGTTTGCTCACGCACTGTGTTGCAACTTCATCAGACTTACAATAGTAATTAAAGTCTTTAGCATCATGATCTAGTTATCAGACATTAGAGTTTTCCCTTAGGTCCCAAACAAAAAAGGATCCTATTTACTCTAAAAGCAAAGTCAACTAAATGAAACTTTAGTTTTCAAAGCCAATAAAAACATTTTTAAAGACATTTCTGTGCTCTGCAAGGTGTTATGTAAAATACACCACTGTTTTAGCAGCAGGTTTGTGCTAGATGAGCCTGGTGGAGGAGCAGGTGAGCTAGGAGCACCTGGTGTATCTTACCTTTCATCCTTCCCCTGAACCTGCACACAGATGACTATGGATAGATGGCTCTATCACCCCTGTTCATCCAGTTTGTACAAACAGAGGGCACTGGTTTGGTCTGATCTTCTCGTTACAACCAGTTCTATTATTGCTGTACAGATGCTGTAGGTGGAGAGGTGGGTTTCTACCTTTGCTGTGAGGGTCATATGAGTGCCACTTAAGGGCAAAAATTAAGAGTCTCTTTTATTTAATGTAGGTTTTTCTTAGTCTACAATGACTCTGTATAGATGAAGTTACATAAATGTATGTGCGTGTATATACAGATAGAGTCAGAGTGCTGTTTACATAAACTTTGTAATGGAAGCTTAAAAGTTTGGTTAAATCCACCACATACAGGTTGCAGGAGAGTTTTGTTAATGTTCCTGTTTGTGACCTGATAATGTCACCTGTGATCTGCCTACCTGACACCATGCTAGGAAAAACGAACCTGAAGCAGAGAGTTTTTACAGAGTAGTTGAACTGGTGTTATTCCAGCATCCCCTTTCTGGTGCCCAGGGCAGAACAAGGCACTTCTCCTTCCCTGGGGTGAAGTAATTGCTAGTGAGGCAAGTACTGGGGTGGAGTGTTCCTGCTCTGGTTCAGCAGACCCTCTCTGCTCCCATCCCTCCTGCCCAGTCCCCTTCTAACATATCCTGCCTGGCTGTTCAGAAGTCTGTATGAAGATGAGTGAATAACATCCTTGGTTTTTGCTTGCTTGCTTTCTTTATGAATGAATTCAGGATGGTAGCTCTAAAGAAAACCTTTTGTTGCTATAACTGCAGTTCGTTTTTTTTCCTGGCTAAGGTCATGTAAGGGGAGTGAAGTGGCTGAGTGTTGCCAGGTTAGAGGTCTGTGTAAATTAAACATAAAGAACACCCACCCTTATGATACCTTACAAGACTTTCTTGTTTTTCCCCTGAAGTGACCTATGGGCAAATATTTAGTCTGGGCTTCAGATGTACTATTTAGAAGCTGTCATTTTTGACATTTTGAAAAGCCAATACATGAAATTTAATTTAAAAGCTTACTAGTTTCTTTAGAGGCCTTGTTGTCAGTAGCATAATAATGCTGATTTTAGTAATTTTCCAATTAAATGAAATTGTATATCTACTTCCTAAACCAAGTTTCTAGCTACTGCATAAACACAGAGGACAAGTAAGCTGTTTTCTTACTACCTTGAATATCTTGCAGACTATATTGGTAGTTTTATCTAATGTCTAGAATGGCAAGTGCTACTTATTGAGGATGCCTGTGCATATGCCTTCCAGATTCAGAAAGCACCACAGCAAGGCTACAATGCCAGCTGTAAGTGTGCTTGAGAAAGCGAAATCAGGAAATCCTTATGGCTAAGTTGAGCTTAGCACAAAACATCCCCAGTCTCCCCCAGTATGGGTGCTTTTCTGAACCAACATTTCTGTGTGGCTTACATACTTGAACTGTGAGTGAGATAGTTTTGTGAGGCCTAGTGCTTTCAAAATTTGTAATGAAAGCAATGAGAAATTCTAACTTGAGAAACAAAAGGTAACAGAAAGAGTAAGTTGCTCTCAGTTGCCTGAGAACAGGTCCCTGTGGTTTATATAGTCTCAACCATGGTCGCTAATCAGTTGGCTTGCTGAATGAAAATGATCTGAGTTAGCTCATCCAGATGAGAGGTGTTTCCGTTTTTCAGCCATTTAACACACAGAATTACCTCACAGTAACTGCTAAAGCTGGAAAATATGCAAAGTAGACCTCTATAGATTTTAAACCAAAAACCAATGGCAATTTCCAATGTAAGATATTGGGATTCATGCCATCCTGTTATTGGTACAAAGTAAGTCTCATTTAGTCATACTCATTTCTGAGTCAGTAGGAATTTGGGGTTTGCATTTTCTTGTAATTCTTCACAATTTTCTCTATACCAGAATCTTGTGGGAACTGGCAGACCCCTTAATGAAATTTATTGGCATGTTGGCTTCAGCACTGACGCTGAAGAGTGTATCAGTTGTGCTGTGCAGCCTGAAAGACTGTCTGGATTCTTTCCAAGTGCAATTCTCCAAGGTTTACTGAAAGACACGACAAATTCAACATTTTGGACCAGACAAGTGGATGTGTTCTAGAGTGGAAAAGTTGTCACAGAAAATTTTCTTTGTACCACTAATTTTAATAAGTTTGTTGACTGTAGGTCACATACTGAGCCAGTTATAGCCTTTGCAACATGGCCAGAGTTTGTTGACTGTGAATAGATGCATACCCAGCCAAGCAGTCGTAAAAATGGTGAGATCTCAAATAAAAGGGAGGGACCATCGACCTGCTGGTTCTGGCTGTGTTTCCCTGTCCTTTCCCTGAATACCTTCTGCAGAGCTTGAATTTCCTCCCCTGTGCTTGAAATGCAAATCTTACTTTCCTTACAGAAAATCTCTAAGACCACATGGAGTGTGTTGGGAGCAGAGGGAGGGCAGGACTGTGGGGTTGAGAGCATTGTGTGTTGATGAGACCTCTCACTCCCAGCTCAGCTGCTTGTAGGGTGCTGCAGACTCCATAATCCCCCTGTGGCTGCACTGTCTTTGCTCACTGGGATCAGATGCTGCCATGGGACTCACTGCTGGGAGCCCATTGGGTCATCTGGCTGCTCACCCATGATCTTAGCTGGTGGGTGAAAAAGGTCTACCCAGTGCAGATACCCTTTACATGGAAATCACCCTGAGTATCAGGCTGCTGTACTGCCTGATGGTGAATAGTAACATACATTGTCCTACAAAAAGCAAAAGTTTTGGTGGCTCCATAAAATTGAATGGTTTTCTGGCCTCAGCTTCAGCTCCTGGAATATTCAGGCAGCAGTGACTAGCATGTCTGAGAGCTGTGGGGCAGTCTGTATGGCAGGCACACCTAAAGACAATCTTAAATTCAGCCTTTACACTACACCTCCTTCAAGTCAGGGGAGTCCTGACTATTCTTTAGCTTCAGTTTGGACAGAGTTGGCAAAGATATACTTAGCTTCAGCTGGCTCACCCGGATGGAATAAAATTAACTACATTTATTAACCGTATTAAAAAAAAAAAAATCTAAAGGCATGTATCATGCCAGAGACAGTGTTTAACTGGGGAAAGGAAAGGAAGAACAAGAAGTGTGAGAAGCACTTCACATTAATGTCATCCCAGAAAGTAATTTAATTTGCTATTGTGAGTCCCAGTAAGATTGGATTTGGTTAATGGTATCATTGAGAAGTCTGTAAAGAATGAAGGAGGGCAACGCTGTTATTTCAGTAAGTGGCCCTTTCTCTTGTAAGTCTCTGTATTTCAGTATTTCAGATGTACGCTAGAATGAATTACCATTTCAGACAAGCCAGAGCTTGGGTGAAATACAAAATCAGGGTCCTGCTTGATCCTGACCAACTGGCTACCACAATTCTTTTGACTTTTTTTATGAGCATGCAGTGGATCCTCAAGTCATGAAGATACTTAAGTCCACATAACTGAAGCCCATCAGCTGTGCATGTGTTTCTTGAATTTTCTTCTTCCTGGCGTGAGGAAGAGAAGAAATTAGTTTAAACATCTGTATTAAATTCAGTAGATTTTAGATACTCAGGATTCAGTGTCTGGAAATCATATATTGTTAAAGCATTAGAAAATTGTAGCATTTGGACTCGCTTATTTTTAGAATGAGGAAGTCCTTGGGATGAATATCCAAATACTGTGGGGGTCAGTTTAATCCTTTAGTGAGTGTTCACAGAATTACAACTTCAGGATGAGGATATTTAAGTCGTTTTGTCCTGTAATTATGAAGAGAAGATGGGTACTAGCATCAGTGCAAGATATCTGTATGGCTGGAGGCAAGACAGGTACCATATCTGTTTCTGTAAAATCATTTACGTGGGTATTTTTGGTGCTTATTACTGGGAAAAACAATATTGTTGTACCTAGACCAGAAGATGGTAACAATCAAACTGTACGCCATTGGTGCAATCTGAACTGTTTTACCCAGAAATTCAGTAGTGATTATCCCTCTGTGGTGTTGTCTCTGACGTTCATTGGAGATCTTATAATTCAGTTTGGAAAAGTGGGCTCAACAACACAGAAGTTCACAACACTATCAGGGTGTGAAGTAAATGGTACTGCTGTGATTGTTGTGGCAGCTGAGGACTCAGTGCCTTTTTACTAGATGCATTCACAACCATTTCAGTACAACTAAATGTAATTCATTACTCACTTAAGATAGAGAATATAAAAAGCATTATGAAAATCCAAGCCAGCAAAATTCAGTCTTGGCACAGATTGCTAGGTTGGTCTGTTTCCAAAAAGATCAGACAAGTTAAATTGAGAAGAGGCAGCACTATGGTTATTAAATTAGCTTTAAATCAGCCCTACTCATTTACAAATCTCTGCTTAGTCCTAGCAGGGAGAAATTCACTAATCCCAACATTGCTGCTTCTGTCTGCCTGTGCTGAGAAAACTGAGCAATCATTTCATGCCTTCTAGAGATAAACTGCTAGCTAAACCAGCTGCCACTTCCCATCACCAATGCAATACTAAGCATTTCAGTGCCAAGCTTTGCCAAATCCAAAGAACTGTCTCTGCGAAGGATGGAGTCAGTGTCCACACTGCATAGTCTTAAGGTTTGTGAGAACATGCAGAATTGATAGAGGAATTGTGTTTATTCTATTGGCATGCTTGATGTTGGCAGGGAATGGAATAGATTATCACTTCAGTTGGTGCATGGAGAATGGGGTATTATATCTCTTTTTTAATGGGAGTTTTATGGAAGTTGGCATAAGACATTTGCATCTTGTACAGGATTTTGCTGTAGTGTCATTACATCAATAGAAAAACAAATATTGAAGTGCTTCACTGAAAGGTTTTGCAGTGATTTTGTAATGTCACTTCTACTTAACGTTTAGTTACATTTCAGATGTGTCAGCTTTCTCATAAGACTTCTCTCTTAACATCTGTTAAAATGTTTCCATCAGATCATGCCCTTTGCAGCACTGAGAGCAAGAGAATGAGTGCTGTGAGAACAGTGATGTTCATACGCTCGCTGTGTTTCTCTGCTTCAGGGTTTTCTTGACTTGTATTCTTGACTCATGTAAATGACCTTGCAGCTGTCAAGGAGAAGTTTTCCCCTGGAGTGTGTCAGGCAGCTATCAGGAGCAGCTTTGTGAGTGCTGCCAGTTTCTGAAAAGAGAGGCCAATGTGACGTAGCTTACCCTGCCTCCACCTGCATCTGAACATCTGTGCGGTGTTAATTATAAGCCCCAACCTCATAGGGATTTCCAGGGGGAAGAAGGAATACTGGTTCATTCTGCCAGCCTAGCAGAAAAGGTAGTTTCTGTTGGTATAGAGAACCTGCAAATGCCGCACATTCTTATGGGATTCCCCCATATTTCAAGAGAAGTCCCAAGATTTGTGGGATTCCCCAGCTGTTTCTTAGTCTAGGACTTCAATAGGAAGGTGGCTACTTATGTCATATGCTTACCTTATGGGGTTTTTCAGAGGATTTTGAAAGCTAACCTTCACGACCTTTCCAAGGAGCATCTGACCTAGATTAACATTGTGTTGACACACGTCTGGCTTTGAAGAGTGGACATTTATGGTTTCAGTGGTATATCTGACTTATTAGAAGTTGAGATTATTGCAAAACCTAACAGGATCTGCTTTAGGAAGGGAGGGTTCTTAGAGCAGTCAATGACACAAACTTTCTGCAGAAAACGTGCGTGTTTTAGTGAAGCCACTGCACAGGAGAGACACTGGCATAAAACACTTGTACCTCATAAATGTCAATGCTTGCATTTTTTTCACTTTTACTTTAGGTTTTCTTGTAAGTGGTTGTTACGAGGTTTCCTGCTGAAGGTAACAGTTGCACTACTACGAAGTTTGCTGTCTGCTAAAATTTGTTTGAGTGAACTTTGTTTGGACCTGGGCATCATTCCCAAAATCTGAGGTACATCAGAGATGTACACTCAGTGTGCACTGGTGTTTTCATGTTTTAACTCCTTGAAACCTTGAATTGTACCTAGGATTATTTAATAACTAGGTTCAATGGTAAATGGTACAATTTAATGAAGGAGAATCTGAAACTTGTGGGTAAAGCCTACTGGGGGGATTCAACATAACTTGAAAGGAAACAAAAGTGTGCTGTGCACAGTGAAATGGTTGGATGAGCCCATTACATTCCTGTGAGGAACCACTGTCAGTAAATGGCAGACTGAAACCTCGCTGAAGAATATGGCTGCTACTCAACCCGAGTGTTTCTTGAGCAGGACTGGATATTAGTGTGTCAACTGGTACTGGCCAGGGCCAAGTACCCAGCTTAGAGCAGTCTAAGGTGACATGGCTGGGTTAATATGAAGTCTCATGCATCCTAGTAGGGTGCCTTGTCTTACCTGAACATCACATACTGGTATACAGTCCTGTCACAGAATCTAAATTAAACTTTAAAGCTCTTTCTTCCCAGGCTGCCCAAAGAAGCTGTGCCTGCCCCATCCCTGAAAGTGTTCAAGGCCAGGTTGGACAGGGCTTTGAGCAACACAGTCTGGTCAAAGGTGGTCCCTGCCCTTGGCAGGGGTTGGAACTGGAACAGCTTTAAGGTCTTTTCCAACCAAAACCATTCTGTGATTTGGGCCTTTTGTATTTTACAGTGGTCTTCTAGATAAGTTCTTTTTTTCTGTAAGCAGTTCCAAGTTTTAGTTCTAATTCAGTTTCCCTTTCATAACTGTAAAGCAAGGCAGACAACTGGCCTTGTACATCTCCAGATTCATTTAGGAAGGAATTTAACACAGCATCTATGTTGCAATTCTTTTTTATTTTATTTATAAAAAACCTTTTAGTTGTTTCCTGGGAGTTGGTAGTTAAGAATGCAACATATTTATGTAGGTCAAATATTGCTTCTCTTTCCCTCTAACCCCTCGCATACCACGGCAACATTCATGAGCAAGTTTCTTTGGGAAAGAGCTTTCAAAAGAGTTTCATTTATTACTCTTTTGTGTTGATCTTGTCTATCTTTTACAAGTCTTTAATGTCTCATCATCAGTAGATAGTGCTCTTGGCCTGTGAGTACTAAATACTAATGATTTTTAGAAGTTCATTAACTGTTAAGCTGGCAGACAGGATTAAGAGAGTTACTAGACTGAGAAGAGATCTAATAGACTGACTATTGAAGGAACAGCTCCAACTTCTTAAATTGCATTTCCATCCTTGGAGGTTTTCAAGACTGCTCTGGACTAGTTCCGAAGCAGCCTGATCCAGCTTGTCCTACTTTGAGCATGGGCTTGGAGCAGATAACCTATGGAGGTCGTGTGTTACTCTGTGATCCTATCATGAGCTATTTGGCAATTGAATAACTTTCTAGGAACATGAGTATCCCACTGTTTCAGCTTGTTTTGTGCAGCTGTGTTACTGATAATTAAACTTTTCATAGATGCATTTGACACAAAAGGGCATCTTGAACTTAATGTAGAAGGGAAGCAGTTCTCACAAGGGCTGGGATAAATCTTGAGATGACTGTAATTAATGGAAAACCAAGAGCTCGCTAGAATGAAGTCAAAAGAGGGAGAGACTTGCGTATTTGGACTGTTGTGTGTACAATGTACCATATGTGAATTATATGTAATATAATCAAATGTGATGGAGGCTCATGAGATTGTCCATTGCAGAAATTTGTTTTATGGAGAATGTGAAAGCTTTCGTTTCCAATACAATGTGGTTTTGGTTTAGGGAAGGGGGAGGGAGAAAAACTTTGTATTCTTCTCGCACAGTACAAGAACAGTGGGCAATATGCAGCCCACTTAATATCCACTACTGCATCATGACCTGCTTTTTCATCCCTTCTGGCAGTCCTCTTGCCCCTTCTCTGAGTTTCTCTGAGTTTGAATTAAGCAGATGTTTTAACTTTAATATGTGACTCTTCATCTGTTTACTGTATTCTATCCTGTCAGATGGGCTTGTTTTTTTCCATTTTGGGGCTGTATTTTGAGACCGTGTGGCTTTACTTTTGTTTGGCTGTTCCTATGGTGGTTTCTTGTTTTATTGTTATTTCAGGCAATAATAGTCCTATTACAGTGATAGTAATCCAGTTTCATACAAGAGAAACCATAGGGGTTGGTGCCAGATAGTTTATTTCATGAGGGGATCCTTGGATTATTACCAAGTACAACAGTGTGGTGGCACTCACAACCTGCCAGCAATTCAAGACGTGGGACTGTATAAGACAGTGAAAAAATTAGTGGGTTACTTACTGTAAAATATATTAGCGCAAAGTTACATCTGTGTTCCATTTGAATTGTGTCCATCTGTCTATTTGCCTATGTGTATTTAGGAAGGAAGAGTATTCCTGAGAATGACAGGTAAGTTAATGTGGTGGTTTTGTTCTCCGTAATGAGCTGACAGGTTGCTCTTGAGTTATTATATGGAGAATGGCTGTTACAAGTGGCCCAACTTACTCATTTCCACTGTTCTTGCATGAGCCCAGCTGCAATAAGTTGTGAAGAATTCATACTTTGGTGTAAAAAAGGAAAAAGGCAGCAGAACGCAGTTAACTAAGGGCGAGGAAGGCAAATTTGAGCGTTAAGTGATTACCTGACCTTTTCTTTTTTTCCACAGCAGGAAAAACCCAAACTCCTGGAGCCTTTGGATTATGAAGCTGTTATCACAGAGATTGAAAAAAATATTGGGGATAACCAATTTAAGGATCTGATATTATTCCCCGATGATGATTTTTCAGTAAGTAAAAGGCAAATACATGCTATTTTTTCTCTAAGATTTGTCTGTTCATCTCTTTATTTTATCTTTACTGCTAGAGAGTGAGGCAGAAGTTGCCCAAATGCTCTCTAACATTTTTTTTAATGTAAACATAATGCTTTACTTCCCTTCTACAAAATTCATCTGGTTTTTCTTTTTTTTTCATTTATATATTAGTGAATTACTGTTCAGGATTAGATAAAGCTCTGTCCTGGTTTTGGCTAAGATAGGGTTAATTTTCTTTCTAGTAACTGGTGCAGTGCTGTGTTTTGGATTTAGTTAGGAGGGTAATGTTGGTAACACACGGATGTTTTGGTTGTTGCTCAGTAGCTCTTACCCCGATCAAGGACTTTTCCATCTCATGCTCTGCCAGTGAGAAGGGGCAGCAGAACCCCAAGGAGCAGAGACAGGACACCTGACCCAGACTAGCCAAAGGGGTATTCTCTACCACAGCACATCATGCTCGGTATAGAAACTGGTGGGAGTTGGCTGGGAGGGACTGATTGCTGCTCATGGATGGGCTGGGTATTTGTCAGCAGGTTGTGAGGAATTCTACTGTGCATTACTTGTCTTTATGGGTTGGGGTTTTTTTCCTCTCTCTCTTTTTATTGTCTCCCTTTTCATTATTTTCTTAATTTCCATTATTAAACTGGAGAGTGAGCAAGTGGCTGCATGGTACTTAATTGTTGGCTGGAGTTAAATCACGACAGTCCTTTTTGGGTACCCAGTGCCAGTGGGTTGAGAGAACAGCAAATCTATTGTTAGAATGCATTAGAACAAATTTGTTATAAGCATTCATTATATTAGTTTAATAGTCACTGGTCACAGTGCTGATTTATTTGCTCTATAAAAGTTGGTGTTCTTGTTCTTTAAGTTGCACCTTACTTGCAGCACGTGTTCCCTGTTGTGCTGTTTATCACCCATGGCAACTTGAAGCCCTGGTTGTTCCCAAATATATTTCAGGAACTCAGAAAACATGTTATTCCATAGCGTATACTTGTCTGTTTGCTCAGCACAGTGGTAGGTTGGCCAGTGCTGGAATCTCTCCCTTCTGTTATGATCTAATTTAATCATGCTTCCGTAACTTGCATCCAGTCTTTCTGATCCTATACTGTTTAATACATTTGGCCACTAGAATCAGACAGCCCATGATTCCCTGTCTTCAGCTTAAAGTCAGCCTTCTTAGATGGTGGCTGTGATGTTTCCAAGCTGTGCTGTTGCTGATGTTAGATTGCCCAAGAAAGATAAATCCAAGTGTAATTGATCTTTGTTTGGTTTTGAGATTGTCTTAAATTCTTCTCCAGTGAGGTTTGTGATCTGGCATCCTGAGTGATGGGGAGTGCGGACTCCCTAGTGTTAAGGCAGGCTCCCATGGTGGGATATTGACAGGCAATGAATACTGGATCCTGCAGCTGTGGAGCTACCTCACCTCATCCTGGGTTCCTTGTTATTTGTCCTGGCCATCTGCAAAGAACCTGAGAACCTAGAAGTCCAGGGCAGCCCTCCCCGCAGCAGTGATGGGCAGCTCAGGAGGGCAGCGGCTACCTGCTGGAGCTGGGGAAGTGTGCTGCCAGGCACAGTAAACTGGCAGATTGCCTGCATCTTACAGCAACTTCTTCAAAATCAACCCATCTATATAAAGGATTTAGATTTTGATGAATAGATATTCTCTAATGGAAATAACATTTCAATTTGTGACCAACTGTAACTGCTGTGCGAGGGCCCCTGCCATCAGCTCATGGCACTGCTACTGTCCTGTGGGGCTGGCTGAATCTAATCCACTGCTTTGTTTTACTAAATGGCTCTATTTCCTTGGTGGCGTTAACTGAGTTAATGTGCTCATGGGATTGAGAGAAGACTAAACAGAACAGATTTCCTCATCATTGTTAATTCTTTTATCCATTTTGCACATTTGTAAATTTATGAAATTGAAATTTAGCATTATAAAGCTGACTAGACATACCGTGCGCTATCACAAGGCCCTTGAGCCCCTTGATTTAAAATAACTGAACTCAAGTCAGTGGAGCAAATTCAGTGAAAGAATAATCATGTCCTACTTCTGGAGACCTCTGCCTGTCAAACCACATTTTCATATTCTTACTTGCATTTCATTTTGAGCAGCTGTTGGCTGGCTTGTAGTAGCTGCTTCTATTGTTTCCTCTGTGTGGTGCTTTGTAGCTGTTCTGCATAATATATTTAAATTAAAAAAAAATTAAAAAGAAGTGAAATACAGAAAGTCAGATAGATGAGAGTAGTACTTGCATTGCAGAAGTAGCCAGTGCACAGAAAGGCAGAGGCAGTGGTAGGTAGGGCCCATATCCTTGCAATAAACCTGTCTCTTTTCTTTGTTACATTCTGTTGAAGTCAGCTGCAGTAACAAGAGCCTATGCTACCACACAGAACTGCAGAGCTTTCATAGCAGACAGTTTTTTTCAGCTCCAGCTATTTATAGGCATGTTCCTTCCTGCTGAAATATCACCTGTGCACAAAAGTCTGGGTCAGCCATTTGAGTAGAATAAGATCCACCTTTGACTGAATTAGGAGGTGCTCAGGCTGGCTCTGAGTATTATTTAATGTGATAATGCCCCAGGAAATGGTGGACATTACTGTTTAACTCCTAATGATTACAGTTGCTATAGACTTTGTGACTCAGTGTTGATGCAGCCTCTGTTTGGACTTGTGTGTTAGCACATCCTATGAGCAAAATCCTCTTTGGAATGAAAACCCACCAAAAGAATTTTCTGAGGTAGTGAGCATAAGAGAGAATTCCGCTTTTAATAATGATTTCCCATTTCTGGATCTGTAGTATTTACCACGTGTCAGATGTGGGTCAATTAGCATCATAGCTGCTGTGCTATCTGGTCTTCTGTTTCAGCCCTGAATTGCTTTCTCTCTGTGTGTCATTCAAAGAGAATACAGTTATTCTCACAAGATTGCTGTTGGCAGTTTCCAGCATCTAATGAGAAGTGTGTGGAACGGCAAAGAATTCTCAGTATCAGCCTAAACCTGATAAGACTGTGTTCCTCCCTTTCCCTGCATTTCAACAGAAGAGCACAAAATGCGTGCATACAAAGATGCATTCTCCGGTTTTATTCCAGCTGGGGAAAAGATGCTTCATTTTGCAACTGTGCTTAATAATCCTTTTTTTAAAAAAAAAAAAACAAAACAAAACCCAAAGAAAACACAAACAAACAAAAAAAACCCCAAAACAACAAACCATCTGTGCACTTGTATAAGTGTGGCTGAATGCCTGAGTTGAACCTGTAATAGAAATGATAATGCATTGCATTTAGGATAGGTATCAGATGGCAAAGTTTTTGTGAAATGTAAAATCTGTTGAAGTTCAGTGTAACATGCTCCTGGCTCTTCTTGGCTTTTGACAGCCCATCCAGGTGCCCTCCAAGTATCATAGAGGTCTTAGAAGAGGTGCTGAATCATGCAGTGCTGACACTCTCCATCACTACAGGTTTAGTGCTTATAGGCATTTTTTTTTTTTAGCTCTGAACAAGCCAGAATCTCGCTCTCAGGTTGTGAAAACTCTGTGATCTGTGTTGTGCAGAGACAAAAGTTGTTCATGTGGAAACAGAAGTTCACAACAGAAACAGATGAATCTTTAAGAGGAGAGGGGTAAAGTGGGTAACAACACTGTCTCTTCACATGAAACAGGGCTTGTGTGCCATAGGAGCAGCTTGAAGTGCAGGATTTGGAGGCTCCTTGGAAATAACCCTGTAAATCTGACTTACTTCTAAGATCAGGAGAGTTACAGTGGTGAGGTCATGGGTTATTTTCAATAGCACATGACTTGTCTCCCACTTTCCTATGTGATAGGCTGTGTCTGCTCATCCTTAGAGGAGCGGAAATGGAGTCCATTGTTCTCAAGACTAATGGGATATGGGTATGCTTGAAGTGCAAGTTCACATTGGCTGTCAGGAGCAGGAAGGCAGAGGAATGTAGACAGAGGGATGTACTCTAGCTATTTAAATAGAGAATTAATTCAGCAAAGCAAGCAATGTGTGGGTAAAGCATCGCCTGTCACACTGAATGTGATTCAGTGAATAATGGGGCAAAATCTGTCCTGTCAATGTGCTCTCTGCTTGCTTTCCTTTCCCTTTGTGCTTGCTTTCTTTTTCCTCAATGTGCGTTCTCCCTCAGTGAGATCTGTGCTGGGACAGCCAACAACAGCCTCTCAGAGCCACGTATAGTGGCCAGCATTTGCACAGTGGTATTTGTAGAGCAAAGTTGCTGTACAAGCTTATCCT
Source organism: Psilopsiagon aurifrons (assembly GCA_025447955.1). NCBI lineage: Eukaryota > Metazoa > Chordata > Aves > Psittaciformes > Psittacidae > Psilopsiagon > Psilopsiagon aurifrons. The sequence goes on from JAOEHY010037113.1 coordinate 26,424, forward strand.
GCTTTTTCATTAGATGGACTAACTCATTATAATTTTTGGTAATGTTAAGTAAATCTGTTTGCTTGTATGAAAGTGGGGCTGAGCTGCTTTTCTTGAGAGTGATTGAATCTAAGCATTAGCATACAGGAACATTTCTGACTATGTGCGGTTAGCTCTCTTAGAAGGGCTGCCTTTTCAGGAAGTAAATATAATCATTTTTGATGCATGCATCTAAAGACTTAACCACTGGTAACATGCTTTTAGACTGAAAGCTGTTAGAGCAGATTTAGAGCGAAAGTATTTGAAATGGCTAATGGAGTTTGAACTCCATTTTCAAATACTGAACTCACCATGTCAGTGGAAAGCAGACACTGCCTAAAAACATTATTTGTAATAAAGTTATTCCTAATAACTGATAAAGGTCAATATTAACTTGTTGCTTTCACTGTAAAAAGTGGATGTAGCAAGACAGGGTGCTTAATTAAATTGTACCTTATAACTAATGGAACACCTAGGGCCACGAGTTTAAGCAAATGAGGCAGCATGGCTGAATGCTGCAAATCATTATTGATACAGGATACCTGTATAAAATAGATTAAGAAATAATTCAGAAGAATATGGAATTTAATGTTTTAACATGATGCGTGCTTTGTTCAATTGTCAGAGGTTACATGCACAAATAAGAAGATAGTTGGCCTCTGATGAATAGACAATTGCTATGATTGCCTAAACATTAGAATTCTGATTATGCTTCTTCATTCAAAGCACACTTATAAATGCTGAGTTCTGTAAATAAAATCCATCTTTATGTTTTTTTATGGCCCTTTCAGGAACGCTTTGTCGGGTGTTGAAGTTCACTTGTTTTCTGAAGTAAGAAGGTTTTGGTGAATACGTGCTATATCTGATCAGCCTTTAAGAGCATTTAACTTTGGAAGTAATCAGTCATGAACAGGAAGTGTTTTTGTGGCAAAGTTTTTGCAGCTAAGTGGTTGAACATAACTAATTCTGAGAAGGGAAGTGCTTTGTAGTTTTTAAAACAAGTTTAAATATAACAATACACAAAATTTTCCATATCCCAATTCTGTGCAAATAAACCTGTGATATTGTTTGGCAAAGTCTGCAAACACAACATGCTCAGTATTGCCTGATCTTTCTGTTTTGCACAGCTATGTTTCTTTCATCTGCAGTCTTGTTGAGAGGGAAATGGGGGAAGCATACAAGAAGTGCAGCAGTGAGCTTGAGTTACATGTCCTGTTCAGCTACAGTCTTTTTCACAAGTTGTGTAATGGAAGGGGAGGCACAATAACCCTGTTAAAGCAAATGTTACCAGTTTTGGTCAGTGTGTTGATACTGGTTGACAAGAGGTGTTGTATTAGATAAAAATAATTGACTTACTATATGTTTTAACTAAAAAAAAAATACTGAACATTATCTTCTGCATAATACGTGGGCCAGATAAGTTTTGTTACGGACAAATGGAAGAGCTTGGTGATCTCTTTGCAGCTCAGTCACCGACCCAACAGGGTCAGAGTGAGGTACAGAATGCATTACACACCTCTTCTCCTGCGGTCTCCCGCTCTGCTTTAGTCTGGAAACAGCAGCTGATCTTCAGTGGTGGCGATATCATGAAAGGACAGCATGCCTGCTTTGTGGCTGCTACTGCTGCTGCAGAACTCCGTATGATGGACCTCGGGGCATCCATGGGTTTTTTAGCTGTGTTCAGGGATTAAGTCATCTTGAGATCGCATAATAAAAGGGATGTAAAATGTCACTCATGTGTGAAGTAAAGGTAATGAAGCACATTTCAGAAACTGTGAATGCTGCTGGGAATTCCCTAAACAACCAAGGATTCAGACGTCTTCACTATTACTAAATGTGCTCTGAAAATTCATACTTCTCCATCTGCTGTCTCTTTTACTCATATACTAAATGATTGTGTAAATCCCCAGTGCATGCAGGCTTTGGTGATACAGCTGGTTAGAGACCAGGAACCCGCATTTAGGAAACTGCCCTTAGTTTTCCAGAACAGCAGGGGGGGGGGGTCACTTTTTGGTGTCTAAAAAGCACCATCATTGTTATTTGTGGGAGCCAAAGAGTTTTAATCGTGTTGTATCTTGATCTGTCCAGATGAAACAGAAAAAGTCTGAGAAATCCCATGACACTTGCATCTGCCTGAGTGATACATGCCTTTCCTACATAGTTACTTACATGGAAAACATTGGTCTGCGTAAGCTATAAGGAAAAATGCAGTCTGTAGTATCCATAGAGTCAATAATAGTCATATGGAGTCTGGGTGCTTCAATTTGTAGAGAAAAAGCATCAGGTTTTTAGTCTGAGACTGGGGACTGGAAAGAGATCCTCCAGGGGCCCAGAAGGTAATGTAGGCTACTTCATGACATTAGTAAGTAGTTGTTCTTTGTACTAAACCAGTCGTATGTCATTCATAGTCCAGAAACTGTGTCCCTTTCTGTAATGGAAGAGAAAATACGATTGGGCGATGAGATTTGTCTTGGTTTCTGTCCTTTGTTGTGTTGAGTGATGCACTTACTCCATTATAACTAAGAGTGTAATCTGGACTGGTGGGTTTTGGTTTTGTTTGTTTTCCCCTCTTTTCGCAGAGAAAGTGAATGGGCCAGATCTGTGGATTAATTCAATATAACCCAAAGCTTTCTCTTGTGTGACTTGTGCAGCATGGCTGCCTTGCCCAGCATCAGCGTGGAGGCCCTGGGGTCACACAGAGGAGCATTGCTGGTGGCCCTGGCCTCTCGTTGGCCTGGTGGAAAGCTTGGCTCCTTGTGGAGGCCTGCTGGGGATGCACTTCTCTGTGTGGTTTCCTGCTGTGGGGCCTGACAAGGCAGTCCAGTGCTTTCCAAAAACAATGGCTTAGTTCATGCAATGTCTGCTGAGTCTGAAAGGAGGTTGCAGAAAGCGTCAGGAGTCTCATGTTGATCCTGCTCTGCTGTCTGCACCCATGGAATACCCCGCTGAGAAGCTGTTGCCTGGTTCTACTTGCTTTCTGACCATCAAGCTGTCCTCTGGCAGTCCTGCAGCTTATTTGGAGGACTTGTTTCTCCTCTATTCTCCTTCCAGAAGAGCCAAAGCTTTTGGTACTGTTTCCACATTTCTTGCTGTGAAAAGGCATGTGGTACAGAAGGGAAGCGGTGGAAACAAGCAACACTGTTGGATTTGGCGTGTATTTCTGGGAGAGGATGTAAGGAAGACTTGATGACTTTTTTTATCAGAAACCTCAGAGACTGAGGCAAGTTTGTTTGGAACAACTTTGTTCCCAGAGATCTGTTCAAATACTACTCTTGTTTGTGATTAATGCTTTAGCTGATAGTATTGCTATTGCATGTGTGGGCAGGACCTGGGTTGTAGTTGTTGGTATGCATGTGTATTGGCTGCATGACAAATTGAAAAATGCAAGCCATGATAATAAGTTTCTTAACCTTTTTATGAGACAAAACTGCTGTTCTGTCACTCTGACTAATTTCTTTTATTTTGTATATTGTCAGACAGACACAATTTCACTGGAAATCAGGACGCTGTATCCTTCTGTACCTGAAGATGCAGAACAAAAAGCAGAAAATTTATTTGTTAAAGAGGTAAATATCTAGTCTGTGCATGCTTTAATGTTAAATAAAACCAAGTGCTGTGGTTAAAATGAGCATCTTTTTTAATATTGCTTAGGTGATTTGAACCAGGTTTGAGTATGAGGCCAGAAGGAGGGGGAGGGTTAACAGCATGTTTGCAGGTGCCTATTATGAGATGTTTGTATCTAGAAAAATTTCAAATGCAATGAATCGGCCTTTCATTCTACTGTTTTCCAGCTGCATTCCCTGACACTAGTAGTCCACTGGCACTGATGCTGGTATTTTTACATGAATGCTAATCATTGGTGTTCTGAATATGCTTTGCATTTTGCAAATACTGGTATCTGTCCAAAAAAAAAGACAACTATTTGATACTGGTTTAGACTGTTAGTTATTACAAGGTGTGTATCTGAGCTGCTTGTATAGCTATCTGAGCAGCAGTTTCACTGAAGGATGCATAGGGCTTTATGTTTATTGTCAGTATTTATTCTGTTCTACCTTCATAGCATAAAGTCAAGTGAAGTTCTTCCACAGCAGTTAGACCCCACGAGGAGTGATTAGTTGCTCTACCTTAAAAAAAAAAAAAAAACTATAGTTAATATTGTTTCCGTCCCTTATCTGAGATTTTAGAAGACTGCTCTTCCTTCTGCCTCAGGAATATTTCAGGTTGTCACTGGTTTTATCACTTGGAAGGACATTGGAGGTGCTGGCTGCACTGTTCAAATTAATATACTTTAGATGGCTGTCTGAACCTTCCCCATCTTTCACTACAGATGTAAAGTATTGCTCATTGTTTGCGTTAACAAAACTGATTTATGAAAACAATTTTTCAGCCATCTTTTATAAGGGTTTTAATTCCAAATTAGCCCATAATGTGGGTGTTCTCTGCCTTTTTTGTTTGTTTATTTTCCACAGATTGGGTTTTTTCACACCTGACTTTCTGATTCAGATGAATTATTTCACATGCATCATAACTGCAGGATAATTTTGCAGACAAGCACAGGGATTAGAAAATATAAAATCAAGATGAGGCAGAAATGTAGCTGTTGAATGGTATGCAACATGGCATTTTACAGGCTGGCCCTATTTCTCACCAGCAGGTCTAGAAAGAGCAATAACAACTTACTGGCAGCTCAGATTGCCTGAACTTTGCCATCTTTCTTAATCTGACAGTATGTTTGAAAGATAACATAGCCTGTGGAATTATCTACCTTCCCAGAAGCCTCACTGCCCTTTCAGCACTTTGGGGTCTGCTTTTTATTTTAAGGTTCCACATGTTGCAAGAACTGCACTGTTCTCATGGCTTTACAGAGAAAGTAGTGGGTCTAAAAATGGAACGTAGTGCAGTGTCTGGGAATCTTTACATCTGAGTACTCCAAGGGGATGCTAATGTCAGCCTGGTAAAATACATATTGAGCACATCTATTAGCTTTCTCTGCAATGCAAGTGAGCCAAAGGGAATGGGAGAGTGGAAAAACCAGTTCTACAGAATTAAGCCTGTCCATGGAAGAGTGGCAGGATAAGACCTTCTTTTAAAGTAGTAATGCATATGTTTCGCTTTGCCACAAGCCAAAGGCTATATGTAAAATAAATTAACCTCCAGGAAGAGGATGGTTTCTAATCCAAAATTAAGTAAAACTGAGCATGGGGTGCTCTGAAGATCTTTGACTTTGGTCCATTCCAGCAATTGCATGAATCTGTACTGACCCAGCAGCAGTCTGTTGTGTTCCAGGCTGGTGTTCAGAACTTCTTGATGGCAGTGCAGAAGCAGAATTTGTGACCTTTGCTTCTTTTTTGAAGCTGTGAAAAATCAAACACTTCACTCAGTGAAAGAATCTTTCTTCAAATGTACTGTAATTTCATGAGCAATGAAGGCATCTGTTTTCTACCTATGTGACTATCAGTTAATCAACTGGCTGTGTTCTAACCCAGGATCAGATGCCTAATTCCTGATTAGGCTGTTGCAGAAACTTGTAGAAAGGCAATGTACAGCCTCATCTTGCTGAAGCTGTGTTGGTGTTCCCATCAGTAATGGCTGTTTCTGATCTTTAGTGTATATTACACTATCTCAGTACTTCAGCAAGTTGCGACATAAAGATATGGAGCAAGTCAGTTAACTACAAAGGAAGGATCTGCTGTTGGAGGTAAAACTAATTGTCTTCATATGGCAGTGTGACGACATGGTACTTAATCTATTTCAAGAGCTCAAATCCATGATCATCGTTCTCATCCTTCTGGCCATTTGGTGTTGTTCACATGGTCTTGTCTATAAGGTACTGCAAGGTCCTTTATGAGGGTTGTCAGAAGTCTGTGAGAATGTCTTGAAACCCTGTCTGTCTCTTCCAGGGTGTTTGTTTCCTACTGGTAACAGCAGGAAGGGTTTAATTCCGCTTCTAGCTCTTCCATTGCTGAAGTCCTTCAAGGACCAGTTGTTTTTTGCCCTTTTTTTTTTTCCCCCCCCAGCCTTTACCAAAATCCATACCTATGACAGCCTGGGGATTTGATCAGATTCCCTTTGCTCAAGGAATCAGAGTGTTTATAGGCATGCCAGAATGATTTGATTGCCTGTGCACCTGCACCATCAGTTTATGGATGCAAAAGAGCTGACAAGCCACATAAAGAAAGATAAGACTGATATTGCGGAGGAGAGCTTTCAGTATGGATAGCATTTGATGCTGTCCACCTGTAGTGGAAGATTGGTGTTACTTCAGTTCTCTTAATACTGCTTTTAAATTCATCAGTAACCAGAAACTTTTACTCTTGGTGATGTTCAGATACAACAGTAATGGGTGAGGCAAACTAATTTAAGATATCCAACCTTCTCCTTCCTGATGAAACTAAAATGAAAAGAAAAAATAAGACTTGGATGACTTGAATAAATAAATATCCCTTTGACCAGATATTTTCTGTAGAATGCAAAGAGAATAAATGTTTTACATTTCATGCGTGATGAGATCTGAGTCCCTCTATTAATTTTTACCTAATTATTAGGTATACTCTAAAGGCAATTTCTGAATTGATCATTCCTATATCTGTAGTCATTTTAGTATTTTTTCCTTGTGGATTTTTCCACCTTAACTTTTCTTAGGCAGGAGGAGCTGGAGTAACTAAAGTAGGTTCCAAGAAAAGAGATGTTTCCAGAAACTTATAAAGCTAGAATAAAATTGTCTTTAGTGTTTATTTTTCCCAAGTATTCCTGACTTCCTTGAGTTCTGTATTGTACTGTGTTGTTTCCTCCCAGATTCTGCATTTTCTCACTTCTCACAGTCTGCTACATGTATTTATCCCAGTCAGCATTGTTCTTATGGTCCGTAATTTTAGCAAGTAGAAACATTCACTCCACCAGAAACAAAATAAAATTCTCCCTTTTAGACAGTGAAAACGTTCCTAGTATTACATTTCCAAAATCTTTATTCCTGAATATGCAGATCAAATGGCAGTCCATGCGATTTTTCCGACATGTCATTTGGAAATAGAAGGGGATAGTGTGTTTTGCAAGTCAAAGCTAAATGTAGTTTAAGGAACTCTGAGCTATCGAACTGAAACTTACTTAATCCCATATTGACTTGCAGCAAGTCAGTATTTTCAGAAAGCATGCGTGTATATGCACACACATACATGCTCCTTGTGTGTGTACCTGTATGAATGAAATTTTAGGTATATATGGAAAAAATCCAGGAAGTAAATAAATATGGTTTAGTAGGAGGTGTCCCTGCCCATGGCAGGGGGGTTGGAACTAGATAATCTTAAGGTCCTTTCCAGCACTAACTATTCTATGATTCTTTGATTAGTATCCTTTCTTAAATGAGTTTAAGTCAGGTGATCCCTCAAAAACTGATAGGTGGTATTAGGATATGTTTTGGGGAAGCATGTTTGCAGAGGGGCTGGCCCTGTGGATGAGGAGGGGTGTGCCACAAGCTGTGCCAGGCAAAGGAGGAAGCTTCCCTACTTTATGCAGCATAATTGTGGAAAATAAGCCCAGAGGGAACCTCTGAGAACTGTCTCATCCCTCCTTCCTATGTAGACCAAGTGCTTCCTGACCCATCCTTTTTGCTTCAGGCATCTGATCCAGTGGCAGTGGCTGCTACAGGAAGGGCTCTTTTGGAGACCTGCAGGGCCTTGGATCAGCTCTCAAGGGCCATCACTGCTGGTCTCATCCACATTCTAGCAAAGGTGGTGGAGTAAATGTTGCATTCTTAAAATCCAAGTGCGCATCATTCTGCTGTGCACTTCTTACTGGTCACTGAGGTAGATTGCCTACTATGGTGCAGTTGAGCTGATTGGGGGTTTGTTAGTGTTCTCAAAGGGCCAGCTTGCGTAGGCAAAAGTCAGACCTGTCTCCTTCAGAAATCTGCTGGCAGTCTTAAGCTGTGTTTGAGCACTCTTGTAGCTTTAAAAGTCATTGTAGAGCCAGTTGCCTCTTTCAAATTACAGACATCTAGACAGTTGTCATCTTAGCAGCCTGCTGGAGAAAGCCCAGGAACAGAGTCCAGTTATTAATGGCATGTGTGACCTGATTGCGTCCTGTGTGAAACGTCTGACGTATGCCATCACATCAAGTAAGGAAGCCTGAGGTAAACCAGGAATGGGGTGTTGTAACAGCACTGTGCACATGCAGCGTTGCTAAACCAGTGTAGTGACTCTATTTTATGTCAAATTGTGGTGTTTTCACTTAGGAAATGACACTTAAGAAGTCTCTTCATGGTAAGAACTTCATGGTAAGAACCATGAAGAGCTTGCTGGGGGTAGAGCGATTGAGAATGAGCTTTCCTGCACCCCAGTGTTGGCTCATTTTCATTTGTGGGTGTAATTCTGGTTCTTGGAGTAGTAAGGACCATGCTGGGTGAAAAGCACTACATCAAAATGAAATAACAGTGTCAGAATATTGAAATTTCATTTGATGTATGATGCAGTTCCATTTTTTCTGCTATAGTGCAGTACTCATTTGGGCACCTCTTGACTTCCTTGTGTAGATTTTCTGGGTACAAAAGTTACAGTTGTCACTTGTATTAAGTTTTTAGAGCCCTCACCACTCATTTGGGGGATTTTTTTGTTTGAGATTTTGCAGGTCATGCCTACAGGATCTGTAAGTAATTACTAAACATGACTTTTGTTAATCATAATGTCAAAAGAGCCACAGCTTCCTGTACGACTGAAACTGGTTGTGTGTCCATACACTTGATTTCCATGGCTTTTTTATTTAGAGGCTAATCTGCATTGCTCTCACATATTTTAAAGTCAAATTAAAATGGGAACTTCTGTTGAAAAATGTCACCAAAAAAGTTTTGATCTTGCTCATCATAGTGTAGATTTTCCCTACTTCAAGATCTAAGTGCTTCCAGTACTTTAAAGAACGGTAGTGTCAGGACAGTGACATACGTTACCTAAAAGACAGTGGGTCTTTTGGTAGCAGAAAAGGTAAATTCTCTTTTAAAATGTTTAATACTTCAAAATAATAGTCGGGTTTAATATTTTGGTCTGTTGCACTGCTGTGTTACTCTATGAGTGAACTGTGGTCATTTGGAAACTGGTTCAAGAGCCCCAAAATGAAGGTCCAGACTGCTGGCAGCTGGTTGTGATGCTGCCATGCTTGCTGTGGGTGTAAGGTAGGCCTGAGTGGAACGCTGAATATGAAGCCAGGGTGACCACACTACCTTCCCAAATCCCTGCATGCTGCTTTTGGTTGTTGCAGCAGAGATAACAGAAGGGAGCAGGAGCAGCTGGGAAGGCTCTGTGAGCAGTGCCATGCATGTCCCCTGTCGTGGAGCAGAGCACTGGTCTATCTCTGCCGCTTCCCCTTTAGTGCTGTGACCCCATCCAATACTGAAAGGTCTTCACTTTCTGTTTCCAAGCTCTTACGTCAGCTTGCCTTTCCCAGTTCAGTATCTCCTGTTTTCCACCTCAGAAATAGCCGCTCTTCAAGGCAGAATGGGGAGGTAGGATTGCACTGTGCACACAGTTTCTCTGCAAGAGGAACAGTTGTTCCACTAATTACTTTTGTTATATGTATATCTATATTTCCAAAGACAGTGTACATAGCGTTATCTTAGAGTATAAGCTGGGAGTTGCTTTCAGATGTTTCAAGGTGCTTGTTTCAGTTTGTGTTTCTTTCACTTCCCATTCTCTTTTCTTTCTTCCTTTCCCCACTCCCCCTACCTCGAGGGTTATTAGCATTACAGTGTAAGTCTTCAAGTACCTCTCTCACTGTGGTAGCCATCATGCTGTCATCGCCAGAATCTAAAGCTATAAAATTACAGGTGGAAAAAGTTTGTAGGATTGTCTTTCTCTCTGAGGGAAAATTAGGCAAGCTGGGCAACAAGAGAAAAGAAATGACCTGAATGTGATGAGGCCCTGGGGAATGGGCTGTGCAGCCTGCCTGGTCAGTAATGCAATAGGAAAGTTCACGTAAACATGTGCCAACCCTCCCACGTCCCAGAGTTTCCATTTCTCCATCTGTATTTTTCCTCACCCGTAGTCCACTTAGCTCAACAGGCCCTGCACTGGTGCCTCTGATCTTTGCCAGGAACAGTAGGATGCAGCCCTGTCCTCTTGATGAAACCTGTCTCTAGGAAAGCTTTTCTTGCTCCTCAAATCAGGTTCACAGGTATTTTCCCTCATCGCTGAGATTCAATTTCCAGTAATAATTTCCAATTAAGAATAAACAAAATCTGTAGAAGTCAGTACAGTCAGTAGAAGTATTTGATTTTTAGTTGGGATAGTCTGAAGAGAAAAAGATAAACATACTAGATCTAGCTTACAGTGGATAGCCACAAAAAGCTAGTTCAAGAGCGCATTAGCTGTTGCTCTGAATTGGCATGCCTTTTGTGTATTTACTGAGAAATACTTGAATATGCTGCTTGTCCCTTTTGATTTTTATTTTTATTAGCTTTTTCTTGAAGGAGCACAATAAACCTTTATAGTTACAAGCTAAAATACTGTGGCCTGCTCTATGTGTTATTTGCAGCTGTTTTTTTGAACACATCAGCCTATAATATTTGCAATAAGAGCCTGTGTTGAGAATTCTCTGTGGGCTTTAATTGCATCTGTTAAGAAGAATACTTAGTAATGAAAGTACCACAGGGAAAAAGTGGTCCTTTCTGTAGAAGGCTCAGTTGGTTTACGTTTGCCAAGTAGAAAGTGAGTGAAGTGTGAATGGGAGAGTCTGTGCTCATCCTTGCAACGTTCAGTGAAGGAGTTTTTCATTGGATCATGTGGACCAGCATATCTGTTGCTCTTATAAGAGTATTCTTATAGCCCCGCTGACTATCAGATAGTTTTAACTAAAATTTAGATCATAAAAATGCAGGAGTGATCAAGTCATTCTATAAAGATTCACAAAACAGATTTTTTTGGCTGTGGATTTTTTTCTCTATTCAAAGGCAAAGTGCAAACAGCATTGGAGTTTTGTAGGAACATGGTTGTCAGGGGAAGGCTTTGGACCTGACCCTGCAGTGTGCTGAGTTAGTCAGTTTATAATGCTGTAGTATTATGCTCATTCTTAGAGCATATGTGATTATTTTATGTTGTCTAATGGGCACACTTTATTCTGCATCCTGTAAGATAATAAGGGCTTGTGTCAGACCAGAAAGGAGATGCTAGATCCACGTGGAATGTTTACTGCACTGTTCAGTTCAGTGTCAGGGTGGGAGAGAACTACCTATAAAAGTACATACTCTTCATGGCTGTCTTTTCCATACTCTAAAACAAGTAAAGCTGTTACAGCAGACTGTGACTACCTAAATTAATTTGTTGGTACATATTCTGCATGTTTTACACAAGATTTAGAAAAGGGATTTGTTAAGCCAGTGCTGAGTACTTTTAGAAAGTGCCACCTTTAGGTTTTTCAGCCCATCTCATGTTTTGCTCCAGAAGCCTGATAATACCCATTCTGTTCCTCTGAGGCAGGGACTGCCGTGCAAGCAATGACTCCTACAGGAGGTTCAGAAGAGCCTGGCAGGGAAGAGAGGGATTACTTCCAGTCCAGTCAGAGGATACTAACTTATCCTGTTCATTTTTTGCCTTTTCTTACACTTTGTCTGCATAGCTTTTGGTTTTTAATTATCTTTGATCTATCCTTTATTCTATTTGCTTTGTCTCCTAGCATCTCATCCTTCCTGTGAGACTGTCCTCTTCCCACCTAAGATATCTTTCAATGCTACTGCTTCTTTATCTACTGTAGATCTTCACTGTTTTCCTTCCTAATGTGCCTCCTTTCCTTATGGTCTTGGGCAGCAGCTTCTACTGTTAGGTTTTAAGCTTGATCCCCCTCTTTATGGAATCATAGAATAGTTAGGGTTGGAAAGTACCTTAAGAATCTAGTTCCAACACCCCTGCCATGGGCAGGGACACCTCCCACTAAACCATATCACCCAAGGCTATGTCCAACCTGGCCTT